>JADBJO010003251.1:135000-215000 GCA_016801955.1 Conus betulinus
AGAAAAAATCTAGTCAACACCACCCAGTACCCATACTCCAAAGAGACTAGTATGTTACTTCTACCGTGTGCAATTGGAGAGTGGTACTATACATCAGTGTGTGATTGGACAGTGGTTCCATACATCAATGTGTGATTGTAGAGGTGGTTTCATACATCAATGTGTGATTGGAGAATGATTCCATACATCAATGTGTGATGGAGAGTGATTCCATACATCAATGTGTGATTGGAGAGTGATTCCATACATCAATGTGTGATTGGAGAGTGATTCCATACATCAATGTGTGATTAGAGAGGTGGTTCCATACAACAGTGTGTGATTGGAAAGTGATTCCATACATCAATGTGTGATTGGAGAGTGGTTCCATACATCAATGTGTGATTGGAGAGTGGTTCCATACATCAATGTGTGATTAGAGAGGTGGTTCCATACATCAGTGTGTGATGAGAGAGTGGTTCCATACATCAGTGTGTGTTGGAGAGTGGTGGAAAGTGTGTGATGGAAAGTGATTCCATACATCAGTGTGTGATTGGAAAGTGATTCCATACATCAATGTGTGATTGGAGAGTGGTTCCATACATCAATGTGTGATGGGAGTGGTTCCATACAACAGTGTGTGATTGAAGAGTGGTTCCATACAACAGTGTGTGATTGGAGAGTGGTTCCATACAACATTGTGTGATTGGAGAGTGGTTCCATACATCATTGTGTGATTGGAGAGTGGTTCTGTGCATCAATATGTGACTGGTCAGTGGTTCAATACATCAGCTGGAGTTTGTAAGAGCTGCTTACTGTCTTCCCCCTTTTTAAGATAGTCGTGCAACTGATACACTAGAAGATGATGTCAGAATAGTCAGCATGGAAAGAAGAATTATGGCAAACCTTTGCGTTGCATGCGATCTCAATAGCCTGACAGGCAGTGATCAAGAAAAGCTCGCCCAACTTGTCAAAAGACACTGAAAATGAAATCAATAAGAAGTAAAGAAATCTGCATCAAAGCGACTAGCCTGATGGTCAGCCACAACACGATCCTCACCACTGATAGCTTGATGGTCAGCCACAACACGATCCTCACCTCATAGCTTGATGGTCAGCCACAACACGATCCTCACCTCATAGCTTGATGGTCAGCCACAACACGATCCTCACCACTGATATCACTGCCCATGGTCAGAAGATGGGATTTCCTACACAGTTCGTTTATCTGTGATCCATAACTAGCGATAACTGATCGAAGTCAGAAATTCTCTCGAGTGCGACGAAGACAACATCGACACTGTCCAGACTGAAAATTCTATAGAAAGACGACGTTTTCATGAAACACAAATTCACGAACGGGTATATTCCACCTTATAGAATATATGAAAAACCTGGCCCTCGCATAGTTTCTAGAAAGATAAGGTATCACTGCAGAATTCTTAACATCAGATACACTAACATGTTAACAATGCAGAATTCTTAACATCAGATACACTAATCATGTTAACAATGAACACGCGCGTGAGGCCGTCAAGCAGCAGACTGGATCATATGAAGTGCTGCTGACATCACTTAAAGAACAGAGATATGGTATGGCTGTGCCACAAGGTCCAACGGCCTTGCTAAAACAGTACTCCAGGAAACCGTTGAGGGGAGTAGAGGGACAGGAAGGTGGAGTGACAACATTGCCAGTGGAGCAGGAAATCATTCTCTTCACAGAGGCCCAGACTTTCTTATAGCCTACATCTGATGGCGCAGGAGGAATCTGGTGAAAAGTTTGTCCGTGTGGCACACACACCACTGTTCATAGAATTAGCGGAAAGTGAAGAAGAAGAAAGTATTTTGTAAACAGTTTTAGTTCTAAGCTCTTGTTTTATTTTTTTTTCCCGTGTTGATTTAACTGGAAATAAATAACATAATATAGTACACTTAAAAAAAAACACATCATACATGTGTGTGTGTGTGTGTGTGTGTGTGTGTGTGTGTGTGTGTGTGTGTGTGTGTGTGTGTGTGTGTGTTTAGTCATTACAACCATAAGTTAATCTGACAATAAATTGGTTTCAGTCAGTCAGTCAGTGTGTGTGTGTGTGTGTGTGTGTGTGTGTGTGTGTGTGTGTGTGTGTGTGTGTGTGTGTGTGTGATTCGTTATCTATTTCGTAACAGCTCTTGTATTGGAGTTTTTGTAACTTCACAAGAAAACGGGTTTGTTGTGTGCAGTACTTGCCGTCTCAGTCGCTCTTGTGTGCTGCTGTTACCAGATATTACTCACGATGCCCCCATGCCAAGAGGGCTTTTTGCGAATGGCAATAAAATTGTGTTAGTCTCTGTCTCTGTCTCTCTCTGTCTCTGTCTGTCTGTCTGTCTGTCTGTCTGTCTCTCTCTCTCTCTCTCTCTCTCTCTCTCTCTCTCTCTCTCTCTCTCTCTCTCTCTCTCTCTTGTTTACACCGTGTTGACTGATGACACATGCAGTGTATATCTTGATGGTAGTTTTTTTTTTTACACGGGCTCCCGAATTTGCTGATTTCTCTCACTTTGATATCAATATAGTGAATGTTTCTAATGGACAAATTTTGCATTAACTCAATGTACTGCTTGCTGTGTGTTTCCCTTGGCAGGTTTTCCGATGGCGATCATCCGTCTGCTGAAGAACCCAGTGTACATGTGCACCGTTCTGTCCAAATGCTGTCTGCTCTTTGCTGGAGCTGGGGGCCAGTCTTTCAGTCCCAAGTACATTGAGACCCAGTTCGACTTTCCAGCATGGAAAGCCAACATGGCTGTCGGTAGTTTTTTTTTTCTTTGTTTTGTGTTTTCCATGGGACAGTTCTGCTTGCACCCGTATATGCATGCACCGCATGCACACGTACCACGTGTGCCATGTGTGCACGTCCACCACAAGCAGTAGTGCCAGTGCTCTCTCTCTCTCTCTCTCTCTCTCTCTCTCTCTCTCTCTCTCTCTCATCGCTCTCTCTATCTCATCGCTCTCTCTCTCTCTCTCTCTCTCTCTCTCTCACACACACACACACACACACACACACACACACACACACACACACACACACACACACACACACACACACACACACACACTTGAACTTAATTCTTTCACCCCTGTAAGGTTACGGATGATGACAAATAAACAAACCAGCGCAACAACAGCATAAACATTTCTTTGTGTATATCATAGACACACATTTCTTTGTGAATATACACATTTTTTGTGGATGGCAAATACACAAAATACAGATTTAAAAGTGAACAATTTCTTAATCGATCTTTAAGAGTGAAAAATTAAGCAGCATTACTATTCCTCAGTAATTGTGCAATTTTTAATAGAACTGTTTTTACTTCCACTGTTCCCAGACATCAGTTTACAGAAGTGATAAAATACAGACTTTCTGTTGCAATAACAAATATGTAAATACTGTTTTCGTGATATATGATATTTGAGACATTCAATCATGAATGAGCGCGCTGGTGACCTACTCGTTTTTGAGTGAACCAGTCTTCTAGGAAGAAGAAGAAGAAGATGAAATGATACTCATTACGATGATGTTAACATAACAACCTTTATATAACCTTTCGTATCTTTCAATTCCATATTTTCTTCCTGTCTCAAAGGTAGTCTGTAATTATTGCATCTAAATTCCGTAAGCTTAACGATACATATGTCAGGAAAAGAATGCATGTAATTTTCTTTTTGAAATGAATTTCTATGTCGTCTGTAATAGTAAGCGTAACGCTTACCATTATTTTGTACGGCTTCCCAACGATACCATTTGCAATTATTCTGTTGCAATTCTTGAATATCTTCTTACAAAGTATTTCCTTAATTTGCATCTTCGTCTAACCCCCCTGTAACTTTTGAAAACATCATATTTTCCTCCTTTTGATAAAACGCAAGATTTTGTTTGATTGTACGTTTTAATGATTATTCATACAGTTTTGTCGTCAGTACCTTCAGTAATAATAAACTCATAAACCTTGAGTTCGGACTGTATGAAAGGCTTTGTGATAATCGACGAAGGCACATTATTTTTCCTTTTTGCTTAGTTTGAAAACGTTAACCAATGATCTGAGTACAAACGTACGGTCAAGAGTGGAATGGGAAAGTCTAAATCCTAGCTGATTTTCTAAGAGTGGGCCTATGCTTTTTCTCTTCTACAAAACCAGTTAAGCGTTTGTCAAAAAAAAGAAGAAATATCTGTAAAGACAAATAAGTAAAGTTACTCCTCTGTAATCATCACATTCATAATCACTACCACCACTCGTGTAAACGGATACAATTAATCCAACAGTCCAGTCTTCGAGTATGTAGCCCGTATTCAAAACTTTGATTTAAAGAACTTATAAATACGGTATCGCTGTTCTTAAAATATGAATTACAAATTAAGTTAAATCCAGTCTGTAGCTTTGCCGTTTTCAGTCGTAACAACATTTGGGACTTTTAGAGTCAATTGGTGTGTATATGAAAAAGATAAGAATCGAGATTTATTTTATTTTCAAATATGGGTTTTGCATCGTCATTAACAATTTTCTTCAATTCAAAATGTTGAAACATATCATTCAAATCTACTTGGCAATTCTGATTGAGTTTTGTCATATGCAGATTTCAAATAATCCTTCGAGTCTTTCATTTTCAGATTCTACAGATTAGTATCCGTCTGTTTCAACATATTCCATTCAGTGTGTCTTAAGGATTTCTTCTATTCTTTACTATGCGTTTTCAATTGTTCTTCATTTTCAGCACTGTGATTATTAAACTAGTTACGTTTTCCGCCTTAACTTGTGGTAATTAGCTCGTTTTCATTAGCAAACAACAAATTTTTTTTATTGTTTTTGCGTTTTGGACAGATAATGGTCTGAATTTAGCTTCTTTTTATGACTGTTGCGCTGAATCAGTAATTACGAATGACAGTTCTTTCATTCTTTCATCGACTTTAAGAAAGCATTTGACCGGCCTATGGCAGGTTCTCAGAGACTTCAACATTGATGAGAGGCTCGTCCAAGTCATCCAGGCCCTCTACGAACACTCCAGCAGCACAGTACTCCTCAACAGCCAGCAGGGCCAGTTCTTCCCAACCACAGTCGGAGTCAGGCAAGGGTGCCTACTATCTCCAGTACGTTTTTAAACATCTTTCCGGAGAGAATCATGCAAGAGACCCTCGAAGAATATCACACCTCCATCAGCATTGGCGGCAGGCCGGTCTGCAACCTTCGTTTTGCAGACGACATCGACCTCATGGGGGGGCAGCAGCACCGAGCTCTAGGATCTGACAAACAGACTTGTCACAAGAGCAAGTGCCTACGGCGTGGAGGCCAGCACAGAGAAGTCAAAGGTCATGGTCAACAGTACGACTAACAGCAGTGCCAAAATAACCATGAATGGTGAGCCCTGGAAGAAGTGACCAGCTTCAGGTAGTTGTGAGCAACCCTGTCGAGAGATGGCACCTGCACAGCAGAAATCCGAATCAGGATCAACTTCGCATCAGCAGACTGGCCAGACTGAACAGAGTATGGAAGAGCAACATCAAATTTCACACAAAATTCTGGCTGTACAAGTCACTAGTGGTCTCCATCCTGCTATATGGCTGTGAGACATGGACACTGATGGCCGAAACAGAAAGAAGAATCCAGACGTTTGAGACCAGGTGCCTGAGGAAAACTACTACAAAGAACACAGACCAATGATTATGTGCGAAAACTGGTCACCAACCTAGTCGGACCCCACGAACCACTTCTGGCAACCATTAAACGACGGAAGATGGCATGGTTTGGCCATGTCACAACACCCTCTCCAAAACCATCCTTCAAGGTACCGTTGAAGGAGGGCGCAGACGAGGACGGCAGAGAAAGAGTTGGTCCGAAAATATAAAGGACTGGACCAAAATTACCATGTCAGATCTCCTCACGACAGCTGCAAATAGAAGAGCCTGGAGAGAAACGGCGGCTGCCTCATCACGTCCCCCCAACGACCCCAGCGGTCAGGTGAATGACTGACTGATGAAACACAGCATCCTGACCTAGTCTTCCATTAAAATCACCAAGTGACTGCTTTGCATAGATCAATCAGTCCCCATGATCATTGGAGTCAAACAGTGTCTTTTATATCATCGAACTGATTTACACTGTTGTATGCAGATCAGTCAAACTGTGTTCTATATCATCGAACGCATTTACGCTATTGTATGCAGATCTCTCAGGTGGTACACACAGACCATGGAATAAAACATCTTTGTCGAAACTCATTTGAAAAAAAATTCACCAAAACCCAGTGTTCGGTTTCAATACCACAAGGTCACTCAGTTCTGCTGTAACAGTCACTGCTGTTCTGTCTGATCTGTGTCAGACAAGAATTTTCTACAAAGCAGTGTAACAGAATAACCTGACTTTCCCCCCACTATTAGATTGTTCGTCTTTGTATTTGTCTGACCTTATTCAAGTTTTAAAAGGCTGTGCCAGTCTTGAATAAAAGTGACTCTGTGCTAGGTTTCCTTATGGGAGCAAAAACTACCCCACTTGTTTACTGTTTATTGTTTACTGTTCCCCGCCTCATTTCATTTCCAATTTTGTAAAGTATACGTCCATGAACTGATCGTCTTGTTGATCAGACTTAGATTCAAGAAAGACAATTATACAGCGTTGATTTACATACAGTATGAACTCTTTGTGTTTAAGTCTACTGAGAACGCACACATTCAAAGTGAGAAAGGATGAACGATCTCCACCCGAACTATGATAGATAGCCATCATGTGAAACTGAAGTAGAAGTAGATCTGATTATTGCAAAGCTGAAAAGGTAGTATAAGACGGACATACAATGACTCTTCGCCTCACTGTGTGTGTGTGTGTGTGTGTGTGTGTGTGTGTGTGTGTGTGTGTGTGTGTGTGTGTGTACACTTCACGCACGCATGTGTGCGTGAAGTGAATACACATAAACACAAAACACCGGAAACTGTCTGGGTACTACAACAAAGTATCATACACTGAAAACACATTACTTCAGACAGAGGAAAGGTCGACTTAGTTGGAAGATTATGATGTTCAGTTTTTAAGAAAGGGTCATATGTCATAGAAAATTCTTGTCTGATACAGATCAAAGGTCATAGAAAATTCTTGTCTGACACAGATCAGACAGAATAGCAGTGACTGTTACAGAAGAACTGAGTGACCTTATGGTTTTGAAACCGAACACTGGGTTTTGGTGAATTTTTTTCAAATTTAGTTTTTAAGGAAGGCCATATGATATTTAGTTAGTAAGGCAGGTCATATGTTGTTTAGTTTTCAAGAAAGGTCATATGCTGTTTAGTTTTTAAGAAAGGTCATATGTTGTTTAGTTTTTAAGGAAGGTCATATAATGTTTAGTTATTAAGGAAGGTGATATGATGTTTAGTATTTAAGGAAGGTGATATGATGTTCAGTTTCTAAGGAAGGTCATATGATGTTCAGTTTCTAAGGAAGGTCATATGATCTTTCGTTTTTAAGGAAGGGGATATGGTGTTTAGTTTTTTTTAAGGAAGGTCAAATGATGTTAAGTTTTTAAGAAAGGTCATATGACGTTTAGTTTTTAAGGAAGGTCATATGATGTTTAGTTTTAAGGAAGGTCATATGATGTTTAGTTTTTTAGGAAGGTCATATTTGTTTAGTTTTTAAGGAAGGTTATATAATGTTTAGTGTTTAAGGAAGGTCATGTGATGTTTAGTTTAGAAGGTCATATGTGCTCTTTTTCCAGCCGGGGTGCTGCTGGGCATCGGGTGTGTGGGCACCTTTGTGGGAGGGTACCTGACTAAGCGGCTCAAGATGGGGCCAATGGCCAGTCTCCAGTTGTCACCGTCATGTTCGCCATGTCTCTCTTCTTCTCCGGTCTGCTCATGGCCTTCAAATGTGACCAGCCCCCTCACTATAACAGCCCTGGGTCAGTGTGTGTGTGTGTGTGGTGTGTGTGTGTGTGTGAGTGTGCGTGCGTGTGTGTGTGTGTGTGTGTGTGTGTGTGTGTGTGTGTGTGTGTGTGTGTGTGTGTGTGTGTGTGTGTGTGTGTGTGTGTGTGTGTGTGTGTGTGTGTGTGTGTGTGTGTGTGTGTGTGTGTGTGTGTGTGTGTGTGTGTGTGTGTGTGTGTGTGTGTGTGTGTGTGTGTGTGTGTGTGTGTGTGTGTGTATGTGTGTGTGTGTGTGTGTGTGTGTGTGTATGTGTGTGTGTGTGTGTGTGTGTGTGTGTGTGTGTGTGTGTGTGTGTGTGTGTGTGTGTGTGTGTGTGTGTGTGTGTGTGTGTGTGTGTGTGTGTGTGTGTGTGTGTGTGTGTGTGTGTGTGTGTGTGTGTGTGTGTGTGTGTGTGTGTGTGTGTGTGTGTGAGTGTGTGTGTGTATGTGTGTGTGTGTGTGTGTATGTGTGTGTGTGTGTGTGTGTGTGTGTGTGTGTGTGTGTGTGTGTGTGTGAAGAATGTGAGTGGTTGGGGGATGGGAGGAGGATGGTGGCTGTAAAATTAAAAAAAAAAACAGTGTGTATATTTCCGAAAGTGATCTGGCAAGAGTGTATTGATAAGGATGCACATATGTATGAGTGGGGTGTGTGTGTTACCTCTCACTGCGATGGTGACGTGGTAAAGTAGTCCTGGGTTGATGCGATGACGTGGATGATATTGTTCATGACGGCAATGATGGAGAAAACTTGTTAGCTCAGAAAATGAGACTTCACTTTAACAGTCTTTCTTGGCAGAAAGAATATACAAAGATGAACGAAGGGCAGGAGTTTCATGTAATTCAGTGGTAAAGACTTCCTCTGTATTTCGTTACACTGTACTGCCATCTAGTTTCATTCCTTAAAGCCTAAAAGACACTTTCAAACTGCCTTCAGATATGTCCTGCCACTGACAGTCATGGGGTATTGTGTTGAGCAGTTTTTATATGTGGGAATTCATTGATGACAGGGAATTAGATGTATTATTTTATTTCCCCGTTAGCTCCTAGTGGAGCATAGGTCATCCACGAGCCTTCTCCATCTCTGCCTGTGCCGGGCGGCGACTTCCAGCTGGCCCCAGGAATAGCCCAGTCGAGTTGTTTCCGCCTCCATTCATATTCTCCAGATAGTGCGCGGTCGGCCTCTCTTGCGTCTTCCCTGTGGGTTCCATTGCAAGGCATGGAGGACAACGCTGGATGCCGGTTTTCTGAGGGTATGGCCAAACCAGCCCCACTTCTTGCGCTTAATTTGATTTTCAATGGTCCAGCTCTTCTCCACAAGTCTTCGTTTGTGACCATGTCCTGCCACCTAATGAGATAGATGTACCTCAAGCATCTGTTCACAAAGGCCTGCGGGCGGTGTGTCTATGACTTGGTGGTGCGCCATGTTTCACAGGCATAGAGAAGGACAGACTTCACATTTGTGTTGAAGATGCGGATCTTGGTTTTTGCAGAGATGGTGTGTGAGGTCCAGACAAGTCGGAGCATCTTGAAAGCCGCGGATGCCTTGCCTATTCTTGTTTGGATGTCTTTGTCTGTGCCCCCGTCCTCCAGGTCTCCAGGTCTTCTCCGTCTAGTACAATGTTGTTGTCGTTGGCCTCATTGATCCTCATCACCCTGGTTTTTGCCTTACTGATCTTCAGTCCTGTCCGTGTGGCAGTACTGTCCAGGGCAGCGGTTTTCTCCTGCATGTGAATTAGATGCAGGGAATTAGATGTACTTGCCGAAAATTCACTTGTCTCCTTTAAACTGTGCAAGAGTGTAAGAAGATTCACCATGCCCCCTGTTCTGTGTAGTTCTTGGTATTTGGTCTGGTTTTCATTAAACAACAACAACAACAACAACAACAACAAAACAGTGGTTCCGATCTTGTTATCTTTTACAAATAAAAAAAATGATCGTTGTTTACTCACATACATGATTGGTGTGAACTATGTGATTGTATCTAGTTGCAAAGTGAGATGACTGCAGGCAGAAATCTAAACAAATCTTAAATAAATGTTAGCGAACCGCCAGAGAAACGTGGACAAATGGGTCACAAGACAAAACACGATGCGTTTCGATCTTTTAGGTCTTCTTCAGGCAAGACACAAAAATAAGACAACGAAAATGAACGAATTTGGAGTGAGAGTTTACTTACGCTGGCTTTGCGACTAAGCAATTATCGTCGTCAGTAGGGGGCTAAGTAGGTGTGTACATGCATATATCAGAGCACGCACCACTGAACACCACCGAAGTGACTCGGTAGCAGTGCGGTAGGTGAGTTGCCTCATGACGATCTCAAATTGATTGCTTCCTGCGGATTGCCGGGGCCGGAGCCGCGGCGGGAGAGACCAGGCTGTAACCCGCCGATTTGTAAGCAGCGCCGATTTGTAAGCAGCGCCGATTTGTAGAGCGCTTACAAATCGGCGGGCTAGGCGCTGCTTACAAATCGGCGGGTGCTTTACAAATCGACGGGTTAAGTCCCTGTTGTTTTGTAAAGCGCTTTACAAAACGGCAGGCGCTTTATATCCTGCTTCTTTGGATTAAAACGATAAACTATTATTACGCTTTCAGTGATTATTCCCGCAGTTTTGATGACTTTCTATTTTGCTCATCAAGATGGCGGACTGACACACGTTGTTTTGAGGAGCACTCTAACGAAGAGAAAAGGACAAGTCTGCTAACTTATTTTACTACCCCCCCCCCCCCCCCCCCCCCCCCCCTTTGCTCTCTCTCTCTCTCTCTCTCTCTCTCTCTCTCTCTCTCTCTCTGTCCGATTCTCTCTGTCTGTCTGTCAGTCTGTTTGTCAGTCGTTTGTCGTTCATGTAACGTTTACAGAAATGAACAGATATGAATAAAAACATGTCAACAATGTCCTCTGCTTTCGACTTTGAAATTTGATTGTGCGAGTGAGTCAGGGCAAAAGAAATAGACTGTTTACTCGCTCCCCCCCTCCACACACACACACACACACACACACACACACACACACATATGCACAGGCTTACATACACAAACTGACATACATACACATATACACACACACATGAAGACACACACACACACACACATACACACACACACACACACACACACACACACACACACACACACACACACACACACACATACACACACACACACACACACACACACACACTGCATTTCAGTCCACCGTTTTGTAAAATAGAAAGTCATCAAAATTGCAGTATTAATCACTGAAAGCGTCATAATAGTTTAACGTTTTAATCCAAACAGGATATAAAGCGCCCGCCATTTTGTAAAGCGCTTTACAAATCGGCGGGGGTTTAACCCGCCGATTTGTAAAGCACCCGCCGATTTGTAAGCCGCGCTTACAAATCGGCGGGGCCCTAGCCCGCCGATTTGTAAGCGCTTACAAATCGGCGCTGCTTACAATTCGGCGGTTTTACTAGTCATGCAATGTGCGCCGATTTGTAAGCGCTTACAAATCGGCGCCGCTAACAAATCGGCGGGTTACACAGGCTTTGGCTGTGAAAGAAGAGCTAAAATGACACTGAGGGGAGGAGGAGGAGGGGCGGAGGGCGGAGGGGGATGGTGGATGGTGTCTTCACTGTATAATGTACCCTGGTCGTGGAGCTGGTTCATCCACATTAGACGGGATCTGTTTACACAGTAATGCACCCTGTTTGTAAAGTTTGACCGGAACGAAGGGATGTCTTTTACATGATGATGATAATGATGGCTCGTTCTTCGCTTCCGAAGATTAGTGGAAAGTTCCCACCAGGGATGGGTGGTGTAACGTGGTGAAACCGCCCCCCTCTCAGTTTAACTCCCGGGAGTCAGTGTGGCACTGTCTCAGATTAACTCCCACGAGTTAATCTGGGTCTGCATCAAAGCAGCCCCCCAACAGGTTCAGAACAGCCCCCCCCCCCCCCCCTCCCCCATCTCTTCTTTCTGTTTATTAGGCCTGTTTCAAAATGAACCCTACCAATCTGAGAATAACTCCCAGGAGTTGTTTTGAACCTAAAAATTTTGACTCTAAACTAACTCCCGGGAGTTCATATGGGGCAGTGCCAAATCAGCCCCCCCCCCCCCCCCAACCCCTTGGAGAGTAAAACTGGTGCTGTTCCAAACTAACTCCCGGGAGTTCTTCTGGGCCCCAACTTTTAACATAAAAATGACTCCTGGGAGTTTAACTACTGCAAGTGGAGAGTCATTCCAGGACAGGCCTGGAAAGGGCCCCCCGCGAGTTAGACTGGCGCAGGCCCAGAATAGCCCCCCCCCCCCCCTCCAACCCCTCCCCTCTGCCTCAATTAATGAAGAAATGGCCAATAAGCGCTCCAGTGGAGAGTTTAATCTAGCACCGGCCAAGAACAACCCACCAGGACAGTTAAATTGGACCTGGCCAGAACAACCCCCCGTTCCCCCCCCCCCCTCCCCCCATTGAGGAGAGACTTTGCTTTAAAAAAAAACATTATTCAACCAGGAACATTGTGCAGCGAACATCAGAATATGGAGCACAACAAGCGAAAGCTTATATGGGGAGTTAATCCGGCACCTGTCCAGAACTGACCCCCCCCCCCCCCCCCCCCCGAGAGTTACTAGCCCAAAGCAGCCCCCAGTATAAAGAGTTAAACTGGACCTGGCCCAGAACATCCCCTCCACCTCCTCCTGGAGAGTTAATCTAGCACCGGCATGGAACAGTCCCCCCTAGAGAGTTAAACTGGACCTGCCTCAAAACAGCCCCTTGAGAGTTAGACTGGACCTGGCCAAAAGCAGCCTCCTCCTGGGGATTAATCTAGTGCTAGCCCAAAACAGCTCCCCCCCCCCCCCCCCCCCCCCCCCCCCCCCCCCCCCCAGAAAGTTAAATTGTACCTGGCCCAGAACAGACTTCTAGAGAGTTAAATTGGATTTGCCCCGAAGCAGCCCCATTGGGGGAGTTAATCTGCCACCAGCCCAGATCAACCCACCAAGAGAGTTAAATTGGACCTAGCCCAGAACAGCCCCCCCCCCCCCCCCCCCCCCCCCCCCCCGCCCCATTATGGGGAGACTTTGCTTTAAACAAACATTATTCAACCGAAACATTTTGCAGCGAACATCACAACACGGAGCACAACAAGCGAAAGCTTATGTGGCACCTGCCCAAAACAAACCTCCCCCCCCCCCCCCCCCCCCCACCCCCTACTGATTCGAAACTGCCCCCTTCCTAGGGAACTAATCTGGCACTGGCCCTGAACAGCCCCCCTCGGAGAGTTAAACTGGACCTGGTTCGAAACAGACCCCTTCTTGGGGAGCTAATCTGGCACTGAACAGCCTCCCCACCCCCCACCCCCTCCCAGAAAGTCGGAAAGTTAAACTGGACCTGGTCCAGAACAGCACCCCCTGTACACCGCTGTTTTATATCGCACCCTACCGTTTTGTCACACATGCGACTAAACGGCGGGATAGCGACAAAACAGCGGTTGAAGGTCCACCGTTTTGTCTCTGTGCGACATAACGGCGGATGTGCGACAAAACAGCGGTTTACGGTGTAACAACCCAAAAGTACTCACCATCCAGAAGTGCTCCCGGGGGGTACTACTGGGGCCGCGCCTGAATGATTCCCAGAGTACATCTGGGTCGGGGTAAAAAATGGACCTGTTTTTCATAAAGTACTCCCGGGAATCATTCTGGGCCGGTCCCAGAAGTATCCTCCCCCCCCCCCCCCCCCCCAGCATATCTCCGTTAAGGTGTTGAGGGTTGTTATTTATTAGTCATAAAGTCATACATGCACATTCTATCTGAATCAGCATTTAAATATAGTCTAAATCAACTTGAGGGGGAGTACTTCTGGGCCGGTCCCAGAAGTACCCCCCTTGCATGTCTCCTTTATTAATCTGTTCAGGGTATATTTACTGGTCATAAACTCACACACTGACATTCTATCTGTATCAACATTGAAAACGAGTCTGAATCAACTTTAGGGGGAGTACTACTGGGCCGGTCCCAGAAGTACCCCCCTCGCATATTTCCTTTATTAATGTGTTCAGGGTTGTTATTTACTGGTTATAAACTCATACATGGACATTCTACCTGAATCAACACTGAAATATAGTCTGAATCAACTTTAGGGGGAGCACTTCTGGGCCGGTCTCAGAAGTACCTCCCTCGCATATCTCCTTTATTAATGTGTTGTTTAATGTGTGCGGAGCAGTGTGCACGGTCCCTGGCGCTTTTTGGTGGAGGACTTCAGTTTTTTTTCAGACTTATAGTCAGACCGAATGCCTTGGCTGCCTGTGAAAAAATGGTCTACGATGACCTGCAGAGCTACTTCTGTGTGTGCCAGAAGGGTGCAGTCATCTGCAAAGAGCAGGTCCAGGATAGCTTCTTCTGAGGTCTTCGTGTGTGGGCCATAAGCCTTCGTAAATTGAATACGCTGCCTGCCGTCGGTCCTAAATCTGATATAAATCCCCTCGTCTAAATCCTCCTTTGCTTTTCTCAGCATCATGCTGAAGAAGATCGCGAAGAGTATAGGGGCTAATACGCAGCCTTGCTTCACTCCATTGCTGACTGGAATTCTTCAGAGTAATCACCATTGCACTTGATATGACCCATCTGTCCTTCGTGGAGTTGTTGTAGGATTGCAAAGAACTTTGGAGGGCATCCCAGTGTGGTCATTATTTTCCATAGGCCATCTCTGCTGACTGTATCGAAGGCTTTCATGAGGTCTATAAATGCTGCGTATAGGTTCATATTCTGTTCTCTGCACTTCTCTTGGATCTGTCTGTCTCAGCACGAAGATCACGTCAGCTGTTCCTCTATTTGCTCTGAAGCCGCACTGGCTCTCTCTCTTTTTACATAATGAACGGCTAATACATCGAACTTAATGGTAATGACGTTTCTGATAATGCAGTACACATTGTTTTATGTACGAAGAAACAGTGTAAGGAAAAAACAGGTGCAGGCAAACAATTCTTGCGTAAGTATGACAGACCTGGCAAAGATGCATGTTAAAAAATTGGACGTAGGACAGCAAGGGGATGAAGAAGAAGACAGTGTTAACATGTCAACATTGTAATTTTTTTTTTGTCTGAGATCAAGCATGAGGGTATTCACCCGATAAGATCAGAATGACCTGAGTTAGTTTCAGAGTGACGTGACTGCAGGCGCAAACTGAAACAAATATTAAAAGTAATTAAAGTAAATCCGCCAGGTAACAGGGATAAACGAACTATAAGATAAGACGTCGCGTTTCGACCTGTTAGGTTTTCTTCAGGCAAGATAAACAACATTCGGGACAATGAAAACGATAAGAGAGCTATCACTTTACTTCTCAACTTCGGCGCAAAGTGGGCCTTGAATCATTCCTATCATTTAATTCGTTTTTCCCAGTTATCAGGCAGATTTACTTGAAATTCCCTTCAAAAAGAATTCTCCGAGTCAAATAGATATCGGAATCTGTGGTCCACAAGAATCACAAGGATTTGGGTGGAAAGTAGAAATTTTCCGACCGCCATTTGTCAGTAAGAGTTTGTCCTATTTATTTTGCAGGAGCTAATAGAGAAACGACTCTGTGATGGAGCCGATAGCTGCTGACAATTATTATCATGTTCTGTTAAAGCTCAGCTGGGTGGGGGGAAAGGGGGACGGACGGTGGCACTGACAGGAGGACTGATCTGATGCAAATGATTGTGCCTGTTACTATGAGCAGGCCCCTCTCTGCCCAAGACACCAGTCTCTCCGCTTGCCTGGAAGGCTGTGCATGTGACGACGGTGACTACTTCCCGGTGTGTGGGCAGGATGGCCGGACCTTCTTCTCCCCTTGCCATGCGGGGTGCCAGGGCAATAGGAAGGGGGTAAGAGGTTTTTTTTGTAATATTACTCCCACGTGGCTGTTTATCAGGCTAATCGGCCCGGTGATGAAGCTGTATTAAGCTTTTTCACACACACACACACACACACACACACACACACACACACACACACACACACACAGATAGTTGCCCTGTATTACTATGTAAGTATGCAAGCTACCTTAGGCAGAACAAGAAAGCAGTATTGCGTATCGGTCGAGATTCACAATGAGGGGGTTTAAAGTATCATTACACACCTGCATGTCAGTTTGAAAATAAAACGATGAAAGTAGGCGAGGTGGTTTGAGTAGTGTTAATAGAATCAGTGGTAGCAGCAGCAGCAGCAGCAGCAGGAATGGCAGCAGCAGCAGCATAGTTATAGTTGTGGTGGTAGTAGTCGTAAAGAAAAAAATAGTTTGGTTCCAAATGTTTCTATGCCATAGCATGTTGTGCAGAATTAAGCTATAAACCTTGCTTTTTGCTGATTATTTTTTTTAACTTATTCTGTTTTCGTATTTTCACGTGGCAGTTTCATCGGATTTCTACGATTTTGACGTTTTTTTCTTTCAGGGTACTATGAACTTAAATGACTGTGACGTGTTTCAATGAAGGTTTATATTAACTGCACGTGCATTCCGGAGGGTACGGCCATTGCGGGCACTTGTGACTACAGCTGCCCCATGTTCTATCCTTACATTGGCTGCATTTGTGTCAGCGTTCTGCTGTCCACCTTCGCCATCGTTCCTGAACTCATCATTTACATCAGGTACATCAGTTTTCAACAGCAGAAGGTATTTTGGGGAATAGTTTTGTTGCTTTAACGCAAGACCAAAATGAAGAAAAAAGAAAAAGCTATAAAAAAGCCAAATCCTATTGCATTTTCTCGCCGCACAGAAGGGACAGTCACACTGTCAATAATGCTTCATCTTTTGTTTTGCGTTACATATATCTGGAGACAACAGAATGAGAAATCCTTTAGTGTTAAGCCCACAAATGAGACACGCAATAAAGTGATAGATCTTCTAGCAGATTCTCAACAGATGCAACAGTAACGGCCCTTTCCACCCTCCTATTCACGCTCGTCTCCACCCGCTCTACATTTTGTTGCCAAATACATGATATGCATTTAAATGATTGAATTTCGTCACTGAATACATGAGAGTTGAGACGCATGAACACATTCACCCCATAGCATTTTGCCGTAGACGACGCATGTAAACAACACAACCCACTGCACTTTGTCTTCAAACAATAAATCTTGGTGTATTTCGCCGTTGTATACGTAGGCCTACTATACATGCCTGAGAACAAAAAATCGTGTTATTTTCTGCGTTTAGAATGCAAAACCATCAAGGACTCTGAAGACATTACAAAGATTCTATGGGCTGAAATTAATGCGTGAAGACGCATTAGAACAAATAACACCAACAAAAATCCCATTGCATTTTGCCACTACATATTCAACATGCATTAGAACGATAAATCCAAGAGCATTTTGCCCCTCTACTCTCAAGATCCGTTTGTATAACAAATCCCATCGCTTTGCCCCAACATACTTAAAAAAAACCCAATATTTTTCAGAGTATTTATCGCCACATTTTGTTAAAAAGATTAATTTTGAAAAAAAAAAAAAGGTCTAAATCAGTATTGTACCTACATACTTAAGACCACGCAGAACATTAAATCCAACTGGAGTTTCCCTTTACATACTTAAGACGCATCAGAACAATAAATCCTGCTGCGTTTTTCCCCTACATTCCTAAAATTCATTATAATAAATCACAGTACACACTTTGTTTATTCATAGTGCAGATGCCCTAAAACAGTAAGTCCCAACACATGTTGCCTAAATATACTGCAGACCCACTAGAACAGTATGTCCCAACACATGTTGTCTAAATATACTGCAGACCCACTAGAACAGTATGTCCCAACACATGTTGTCTAAATATACTGCAGACCCACTAGAACAGTATGTCCCAACACATGTTGACTAAATATACTGCAGACCCACTAGAACAGTATGTCCCAACACATGTTGTTTAAATATACTGCAGACCCACTAGAACAGTATGTCCCAACACATGTTGACTAAATATACTGCAGACCCACTAGAACAGTATGTCCCAACACATGTTGTCTAAATATACTGCAGACCCACTAGAACAGTATGTCCCAACACATGTTGTCTAAATATACTGCAGACCCACTAAAACAGTATGTCCCAACACATGTTGTCTAAATATACTGCAGACCCACTAGAACAGTATGTCCAACACATGTTGTCTAAATATACTGCAGACCCACTAGAACAGTATGTCCCGACACATTTTGTCCCACATACTTAGGACGCACTGCGATGATAAATTCCGTTGCATTTTGTCTTACATACTTTTCACGCATTGAACTGGTGAATCTGATCGCATTTTGTTCCTACATATGTTAGATGCAATGAAGTAATGAATCCCATCTCCCTATTTTATTTTTAAGATGTATTGAATAAATAAATCCTCTTGCCTTTTGTTCCTACACAAAGCTCATTAATGCGACAATACCCCTCATAAATTGCCCGTACATAAGACCCATTCATACAATTGAATTTCTTATATTTTCTCCCATTAACGGTGAAACATAGTACACGTTTCCTCTTCACACATAAGACATTTAAAGAGTAAATCCCTTAGCTTGAACAGGTAACAGGTAGACCTACGTTGAAACGATAGATCCTACCACAGAGACGGCGAGGCCCACAGTCAGATGCTGGGGGTGTTAGGCTGCGTGTGCAGACGTCGGCAATTCGAACTACTCGTGGCTTGAAAACCCTGTCTGGGCATCCTGCAGTGAATGCGTGCTTGATTCAGCACAGGGAAGGTTAATGCTGTGGAAGTGACCTGGCTTCTTCTAACATGTTTTGACATAACTAGAATCTGATTGTTTACTGAATATGAAGGCCATTGGACTTCACTTTTTGGAGGGAACGGACGGGAGGTATCAATCCTGTTGCATTTTCCTCATTATTTACATGCTTTTCTTTTTTTTTTTTTTTTTTTTTTTTTTTTTTTTTTTTTTTTTTTTTTTTTTTTAACTCCAGGGCTGTGCTGTGAAACCAAGATAAACCTCTGGCTTTGGGGTTCAGTGCCTTCATGACATCCATTCTTGGTTAGTGTAACGTTTTCACTTCCTTTTGTGTTCAGAGAGAGAGAGAGAGAGAGAGAGAGAGAGAGAGAGAGAGAGAGAGAGAGAGAGAGAGAGAGTAAATATATTAACGTTAGTTTAAATGTCATTATAGCCTGGACAGCCATACGAGACCCTGAAGAAAAAGTGCCATCTTAAAAAGAATAATCAAAAGAAAAACAGTATACAAAGAGAAGAAAATACTGGATGAAACAGACAAACGTCAGATCAACTGATCATATCACCAGCGAACTAGAGTGTCAAACTTCATGGAGCATAGCGGACTGTTTGAAGATTTACTGCTGCCAGTTTAGAAAACAACGGTCGGTATAGCAAAGGGACATAATGAGTAACATCTGGTAACAGTGACACACGACAGCGACTGAAAAGGAAACTACCAAACCTCCTCTTTGAGGGACTGGTTCGTTGAAAACTTTTACAACCTCTGCGGACATTCACGTATCCGGGGCAGTCGAACACAAAAACATAATGTGTTTCATTCTCATCACTGTCTCTTTCTGCACACACAGGGCAAGATTTATTATGTTTTCTCGAACCGTTTCTGTTTGTGTTAAGACTGAGCGTTCTGATTCGAAATTTTGGTAAACTATATTTATGTAATTTATATGTTACAATTTCAAGATACTTTTCTGCTTCAAGATAACTTTTAAATAAGAGAAAGCACTCGTATTTATCATTTCTATCCATGCCAACGTGCCAGTTTTGTCTGTAAGTGTAAATTAAAAGGTATAACTACTTGAATCCACAAACAAATTTTGCGTTATTGCCGACTCCTTTTGAGAAACAAACTATACCAAAAGCATTCTCTGCCAATATTTTCTTAATATTGGAGATCCAGTTTGACTGCAGAATCTGTTCGTTGGTAGGTTTACTACTATCAATGAGTATTTCATGCATCTAACATATGTTACAATGAAAAGAGGGTATCGTCCACTTTCACCATATACCATTTCATTTGATGAGTGCAAGGGTACTTCTTCTTCTGCATTCTCTGGTCATGCTGGTCAGACAGAAAGTCCAGTAGCTTGGGCAAAGTCAGCGGTCCGTCGGAGTGAGTCCGCCGTTCCCCACAGCTTTTCTTGGAGTTCCACTGCACCGGGCCAGAACTCACGCCGCAGGCTGTCGAGAGTGGGACAGGACTGAAGTACGTGGGCTGGGTTTTGTGGGCCAGTATCAAATGGGCACTCCCGTGTGTGCCATATATTCAGGCGATAGGGGTGGGAGAGCAACTGACAGTGTCCAGCTCTTAGTCTGAAGATGGCGACTTGTTTGGCACGCTCAAGATGGTGAATGTCATCCTTCTCTACTCCAGACCTGTTGTCTTTCTCTCCAAGCTGTCCTGAGCTGGCTGCAGATGGTGGTCTTCGCCTCTCTGTAGGATACAGCATGGGCTATTTGGTCTTGTTGGCTGCCTGCCTTAGAGAGTGTGTCTGCCTCTTCATTTCCTGCAATACCACAGTGGGAAGGAATCCACTGCAGGACTGGTGTTGTTTTCCTGCTCAAGGTGTGCAGTTCCTCTATGATTTCTTGTAGGGTCTGCTCTCTTTCTCTCCTCTGGAGGCTTTGAAGGACGGCTCGACAATATGCAAGGAACACAGTGTGAGTCGGTAAGATGTCCTTTTCGTTTAGTATCTGTACAGCAGTGAGAAGGGCACATGCTTCCATGCTTCTGCTCTGTAGTTAGTTGAGAAGCTACCGGTGGCTACAGACTTGCTGATGGAACTGCCATCTGGGAACTTGATGAAAACACCGCCTCCTCCATTTCTTACAGCTTTCTCTGCAGATCCATCTGTGTAGACTCGGGCCCAAGTAGTGCTTGGGTAGTCCCTGGCTAGGCCTCAAGAGTCCGGGACTCACTGTGGTCTTCTTTAGCTCCAGTGCCAAGAATGTCAAGGCTGATGGGGGGAGTATCAGCTGTCCACTCTACGCAGTCTTGGAACATTTCCATTGGGTGGTCTGCTGTTGGTAGCAATTTTCTATACTAGGGTACGTGGACAATTTCTATTGCTTTTTTTCGCTGATAATATTTTCCTTCTTGCAGAATCAATTGGACACATTGAAAAGGGAATCAGACAGGTTGAAATTAACAGTGGTTTGCAGAATCAACTGGACACACTGAAAAGGGGATCAGACAGGTTGAAATTAACAGTGGTTTGCAGAATCAATTGGACACATTGAAAGGGGAATCAGACAGGTTGAAATCAACAATGAATTTAAAACAAAACTGTTTTTAGAAATAGTGGTTACTTAACAAAAGATGAAAGATGTTGTTTCTTTTGTTGTTAGTAGAAGTTAAAGTGACAAGAAGCTATAAATACCTTAGGATGTTCTTCACAGCAAAATTAAGCTTGAGTAAATGTTGGCTTGAGATGTGCTGAAAAGGCAAGAGGTGAGAACCATGGAAAAAAAACAAACTAATGACGTAATCTATTTTGGACATTATTTGATTCAAAGATACAGTCTACCTTGACATATATAGCGCATTAGTGGTCTGGGCATGTTGGATAATATCCAAATGGAACAAGTTCCTACCTATGTAATGAATGGAAGACTATGAGAGAGAGAGAGAGAGAGAGAGAGAGAGAGAGAGAGAGAGAGAGAGAGAGAGAGATGATGATGATGATGATGATGATGATGATAATCTTTATTTCGAAGGGTAACAGATAAGCAAACATGTTTTTTTTTTTCATTCGTCTCTTGCCCCTGCTAAGGACTAAGCATGATTAACGACTAAGACAAAACTGGAGAGAGAAGAGAGAGAGAGAGAGAGAGAGAGAGAGAGAGAGAGAGAGAGAGAGAGAAGAAGAAGAAGAAGAAGAAGAAGAGAAGACGGGGGAAATGGTAAATGCATAACTCCAAGTTAAATGACAGATGGAACATCCACCTGTGACGGTTTCTCACAAGGGCCATGGGTCGCAGTGCAGTGATAAGGTCTGCATCATCTATCACTACTGACCAGTTGGTGCAGGCCAATAGCTGCTCAGGTGGCCTGTGCTTGGCTTGCGTGTGGCCAAAAGCTTTTTCCCATCCGGTCAGCGGTATTACCTGCCTTCCTCTTTCTCTGCCCTGTCTCTTCCCTCCTGGATTCCGTGCAGGATGGTCTTGGGCGAGTCCGCTAGATCTTGTCACATGTTCGGCTGTCTTTTCTCTCAGTGGTCAACAGGCTTGGTGAGTCCACTACATCTTGTCACATGTCCACACCACTTCGGCTGTCTTTTCTCTCTCTGCGGTCAAGGTCTTTAAAACTGACTCGGACACTTTTTTTTTTTTCTGCTGTCCTATCACGTGTTTCACCTGTACAACCTCAGTGGCATTGCACCCATACCGCTCATTCCGACCCCTCGTCTCCAGCCACAGTCCGGCCCGTGACAGGAATCCACAGGGAGCGAAGTCAAGTCGTTATGAGGCACCAACCAATCTCTCTCTCTCTCTCTCTCTCTCTCT
The DNA here is from genome assembly GCA_016801955.1 of Conus betulinus. NCBI lineage: Eukaryota > Metazoa > Mollusca > Gastropoda > Neogastropoda > Conidae > Conus > Conus betulinus. The sequence goes on from JADBJO010003251.1 coordinate 157,366, forward strand.
CTCTCGCTCTGTGTGTGTGTGTGTGTGTGTGTGCATGAGCAGCGTTCACTTTTATTTTTGTCCAGTTCCGACAGTGCTTAATACCAAGGGTTTCTGTTTTTGTTTTTGCTGTTGTTTTTTTTTTTTTGTTTGTTGGTTTTCCAATTTTTCCCCTACGAACGATGGGAATAACCGTCTCCACGTGCTTCCTATTCCCCCAGGCTGGATGCTCGGACCGATTGCTTTTGGGAGGATGATCGACAGCGCCTGCATCCAATGGGAGACCAATAGCTGCTCAGGAGGCGGGGCTTGCCGTCTCTATGACAACAACAGTTTGCGGTGGAAAATTCCAGGGCTGCCAGACGATCATCCGGATTGTGGGTTTGGTGTTCATCATTGTGGCTTTAGTCTCTGCCCGGGTCACCAAGAGGTTTGAGAAGAACAAGGCGATGGGTCAAAGGGACTCTCTGATGACTGAAATGGACACGCTAAAGTAACACTGGCGTGAACCTTGCTCTGCACGTGAGATACGTGGTGGTCCCTGCATGCACCGATGGCATCAAACCGCGCATCAAAGCGATTGATGTGGACAAAAATAGATGTGGGGAGAGATTAGGAGGAGGAGGTGAAAGGAGCAAGAGGGGAGGATATGGTCATAGCGCCAGTAAGTGTTGAAAAAATAATTAATATTTAAGAGGGAACGTTTGAAGTCGCCTTCACAGCTAATGCTTATTGTCAGGTAACCATCCTTGCTCCCCGTCAGTGCTCTTGTTGGAAATGTATCAATAAACGCCTTCTCTCGTGCATCCTCCAATCACATGCCGATACTTTAAGAGTCAAACTGCTTTTATTGTTTTAGAATCCAGTCATAGAAAACAATATACATCTCAAGTACTAATGAGTTTTGTTTCGTCGTGTCTCTGTCCACACTCCCGTGTTCTCTCTACTCTACCCCCCATCCCTCGTATTTTTTGGTTGATTGTTGTATTGATTGCGTTTTACGTGATTTTCATCCCTTCCCTTTAATATCTTATTTTCTTTGTCAAGAAGGTTGAAGGTTGGATGTTAAAAAAAAAAAAAAAAGAGACAAAGTTCTCCCATCAGGTTTGACTCTTTACCATATTGAAGGAAAACGTGTTTTTTCTCTGGCTCAATTCCTGTTTGTCTCTCCCCCCCCACTCTCTCTCTCAACTGCTTGGCTCTGTTCAAAATCTAACTGGCTCGAACATGAAGAAATATACATAATACACAATAAATAAAATGATAAATAAATGATAAATACAAGGACACACATTTCTCACGGGTTTGTGTGTGTGTGTGTGTGTGTGTGTGTGTGTGTGTGTGTGTGTGTGTGTGTGTGTGTGTGTGTGCGCGCGTGCGCACAAGGAATGGATGTGCATGACGTGACACAACTAACCTGTAAAGTCTCAGAGACATGGCATCGAGCATCCACCTGTAAGGCATCTGCTTGGACTCCGCGTGCGTGCCCGCAATCACGCGCGCGCGCGCGCGCGCTTGTGTGTATGCGTGTGTGTGTGTGTGTGTGTGTGTGTGTGTGATGAAACATACACTTGCACGGTATCTTGAAAGCATGACATGGAGAATCCACTTACAGGGCATCAGGCATACGGGTGATGGGTGTCACCTAACGACAGCTGTGAGAAGCCTCGACGAAAGGCTGGTTGCCAAGAGTTTAGAGTATCCTGCCAGTTTGTTGCAGAGCAAGTGAAAGTGGATGCCGTCTTTGTTTAGAAATCTGTAGTAACTGATCTTAAAACATGTTTGATTGCTCACGATTCATCTTGATGTCAACGTCATCTGTTCCCATGCTACATGGCAACCGGTTTAAATTATTGCTGTATGTCTGTTTTCATAGGATGGACATACTGCATTACATGTACCCGCATATTTCCAAAATATAAAAGCCACGATTTTGAAATTGGGAACAGATTTAATTCATTATCTTGTTCCAACGTACATTGAATTTCATTGGGATCGAATGAACGGTTGTTGATTTACAGACAATTAAACAGAGGATGGGTCGAAATCAAAGTTCGCAAAATCTGTTCAGTTCACAAAATCATTTCAATAGTGGGTGTGGCCACCGCCATTGGCGAGACATTCCACGCAGCGACTCCTCATCGAGTTGACCAGTGTTCTGATGACCCTCTGAGGGATTCTCTGCCATTCCAGTTGCAGCATTTGGAAGAGATCCTGGCGGTCTCTGGGAGGTGGATGGTTCTCCTTCACACGTCTCCCCAACTCATCCCACATATGCTCGATGGGATTGAGGTCGGACTATACGCCGGGAAGATCATCCTGTTGATGCCGGCCTGCACAATGAAGTTTTCGGCCACCCGGGCCCTATGTGGCCGAGCATTGTCGTCTTGGAAGACTGCCATGGGTCCTATCCGTTGCATGGTCGGAACAACGAAAGGCGCCAGGATTTCATCCCGATAGCGGATGCCTGTGAGGTTTCCATCAATATGGTAGAGTGGTGTCTTGTGGTGGAGGCTGAAGGCACCCCATACCATAACAGATCCTCCCCCCAAGGCCCTGGTCTGGCGAACAGCTGCATCAATGTAACGTTCACCAACACGCCTCCAAACTCTAGTTCGGCCGTCATTGTGTTCAAGACTAAACCGCGACTCATCTGAAAAGAGGACCTGGGACCACTGTTGTTGGTTCCATCTCACATGACGATGGCAGAAAGCTCGGCGAGAGCCAGCCTATGGTTGCTAGCAGTCGTGGTCGAACAGCTGGGCGACGTGATCTGAGGCCGAAGTGGTGAAGACGGTTTCGTATGGCTTGACGGCTGAGGATGGTGTTATTTGCCATACGAAGCTGCCTTTGGATGCTGGTGGAAGTGGTATCCCGCTGCAATAGGGCCTGCCTCGATGAAACGATCTTCTCTGGGAGTAGTCTGCCTAGGCCGACCTGACCGTGGCCTCTCTTCAACGCTGTTGGTCGCCCTAAAACGCTGATTCAGTCTAACAATAACTGAATGATGCACACCAAGTCGTCGCGCCACTTCAGCCTTTGCAATGCCATCTTGTATCCACGCAATCGCCCTGGTTTTGTCAAAGGTGCTAAGTTTTCTTCGTGGTGGCATGGTGAGAAAAGGGCTGACAGTAACCAACCCCGCGCTTAAACAGCCAAAAGAAAGGGCATAAAACTCACTTGAGAGACTGCTCTTGCACGGGAAAAAAGAATTTTTTCATTTTACACATCTTGTGTCGCCAGCAAGCTTGATGCAAAACAGGCACAGTTAACGCAACTTTGCACTTTTTATCCCGCGCGGTAACGAGGTCACCAAGACCCCCGTGCGCACTACCAGTTGACACAGGCTGGATTACACACTGCTGTGTGAGATTCCATCATTGGTTGCCGCATAAAAAAAAAAACAATGTTTTTTGAAGGGATGAATCAACCCCCTGTGTGCAAAGGCCTGTGCTTTGTGCTTGCACATAAAAAGAACAAAACTTTGGATCTGTCTTGGACACATAATGTCTACACACCTGGACTGTGCGATGAAAGGCCTTTGTTTTGGTGAGAGCAGAGTAACTAGCCTCCACCTACTGGCCTTTTCAGACAGACGGAACAAACACCGAAAATCGATCAACAATAGGGTAAATGACAAAAACAAATGGTGCTGGGGTATGGTAACAGGGTCCACTTTTGTCTGCAAAAATTGAAGCCAGAGCTGAATTAAGTGTCTGGGGACAAGATGGATCTCATTCATTTAATTGGCTGGGTTACTGTTAAACTCATCATCCAGTTTTGGGCGACATTTCTAAATGATTCATGATAATTATGTTAAAAATTTGTCACATATTGGCAGCTGACTGACAGGACGGGAAGAAGAAAGTAAACAAAGAACAGAGACTAGAACAGTTCTTTTAGGTTCAATTGTCAACAAGCGGTGGTATCAGACTACCTTGTGGCAACAGTCATTCATCATTCGCAGGATCTTTGTAATAAGTCCACTTCCTTTTTTCTTTCTTTTTCTTAGTCTTTATTTCTTTATAACTCTTGGAATGGAAATGATGAGTCTGATTCTTATTCTGATTCTTTCTTTGTCATTTGTTTCATCTAACATGTCCACATTCTTTTTCATTATTTATTTCCTTTATCAGTCATGGAATCAATTCAGAAGTCCTTTTATTTCCTGGTATTATTCATGGGACCAGATAGCAAGTTCACTGTGTTCCTCCTGTTTTTTTTTTGTGTGTGTTTTTTTTTTTTTTTTTGTTGGGGGGGGGGGGGGGGGGGGGGGGGTGGCAGGGTGTTCATTCGTAGGATTTGATAACAAGTCTATCTGTTCATTTTTGTTTCAAAAGCAAATGTAGAATTACTGCACTGCAAAACAAAAACAACAAAACAAACATGTTTCGAATCCTCCAGATCATCTTCAAGCAAGGTAAATAACCAGAAGGGCAAGCATTCACTTATCTAACTGAACTGAGTGCAGAAGGACAATGGAATGGAACTGAAGCTGAAGGGGAGACAAGAAGGGTTGATGATGATGATAATAATAATAAATAATAATGAATGAATGACAATAAAATGAGAAAATCCTTATCATTATATATAATAACAGTAATGATAATAGTGGTTACAGTAACAATAACAACTCTTATAGAAGAGGATTAAGGAGAGGAATGTGAGGATCATTGACTAATATGGTTATAGTAACAATAAGAAGAACAAGAAGACGAAAAAGAAGAAGAGGGAGAAGACTATGGAAGAGAAGAAAGATACATATAATGGAAAAAAATAGTAAGACAGAACTTAGGAAACATACCAATGGTCATGATAATAATCATAAATATAAAAATAATCACAATACTGATAAAGTAAATGAAAAAATGATTGTAAAATAAAATCTTAGATATACTTATGCATAGAAATTTAGAAAATATATGAATGATGCAAGTGTTGATGTAACTTGATGATTACAATAATAATGACAACAATTTTAACAGTGCTCTTTTTTTCTGTTTTTTTTTTTCTTTCTTTCTTACTTTTCTCTTCAGGTAACAAGTCCATTTTATCATTTTCATTTTCTTCCTTTATCAATCTAGGGATCAAATGACAAATCCACTTTTTTCTTATAATTCTTGGATGAAATAGCCAATTTACCTAATTTCTTTTATTATTTGTGGTTTTTGTCATTCATGGCTTTTGTTTCTCATTCTTTCTTTGTCAGTCATGGGGTCAGATTTCAAATTCCATCATTATTTTGAATCTTGCTGTCTTTCACATTGTTGAATCAGGTAGCATGCGCAATTCATTGTTTTTCCCTTGTTCTTCCATTCTCTGTAATTCCTGGGATCAGATAATGAGTGCACTTCATTATTTATCTTATTCTCTATCATTTTGGGATCAAATGCAAGCATTTGTGCGATCGGATTGCAAGTCCAGATTTTTTTTTTTTTTCTTAATTTAAATTCTGATGGGGTCAAAACAGTCCAGTTTTTCTTTCTTTATTCATTTACTTATTTATGTACTTAATCATTCCTTTATTTATTTCATGCGATCAAATACAAAGCAACTTTACTCTTAAGCATTATTCCTCCTCATTTATGGGAGTAAATAATAAGTCTGGTGTAGTTTGTTTTTCTTTCTTTTTTCTTTTTTTTCTTTGCTGTCCCAACCTCTGCGCCACCTCAGAGGCAGTGCACCCATGCTGCCCATTTCGACATCCTATCCAGTCACAGCCCGGTCGGCCCCACCGCAGCCCCGACACCAGCAGTCCACAGGGAGCAGGCAATGTCAAGTTGTCAAGAGGCAACCCACCGGAGGAGACACTGCACTGCTGCCGAGTCACTTCGGTGGTGTTCAGTGGCACCTGTTCTGATCTAACATGTGTAGGACATCACTTACTAAGCCCCCTACTCTCCCTCCGGAGGGCGCCACCACGTCCGTCCAATGACAGCCCCATGGACTTGCCGATACCAGTGACCCTGACAGAACCAAACCAAGGCCACGGACATGGAGAGGACATCGAAACTGAGGTCACCATAAGAGCAGGGCATGAAGGGTCACAGAATTTGGGACTTTTTTTTATGCTGATCGATGAGAATGAGGATGATTAAGATGATGCTATGGATTTTTATTTCGGTCTGAGACTACATGACAGGGCTGTACTCTACGCTTCCTTTCATAATATATCCCGGGGTCAACAAGGCCCGAGAGATACAGGCACCTGCAGTGTTGGTCAGGACGTTTGAGCAACACTCTCAGAGACGCATCATTCAGTGGATGAAACTTGACTGTGTGGTCCCAGTCTTCCCAACTGAGTCCGCAGCAAACTCAACTCTGGGTAGGAGCCGGTCGGGGGCAGAAATTCCCACATGACTCTGATGGGATTCGAACCCATGACCTCCCAGCCAGGAGTCCGCAATGCTAACCACTTCGCCACGGCGGCTGGTGTTTGTTTTTGTTTAGTCACTCCTCTGATAAAACAACACTTTCGTAGTTTCTTTTCCTTTAACATTCATTGGATCAAATGACAATCCACTAAATTTTTCATTATTTCTTTATCATCGTAAAGTAAAAATAATTAAATGACTTTTCATTGTTTATTTTATCATTTGTGCAGTCAAAGAACAAGTCCACATCTCTTTTCTTAGACTTTATCTTTCTTGAGATCAGATATCAAGTTCCTTCCATTGTTGTTTTGAATCTTCTTGCCTTTTCTTCTCATTTGCTGGGTCTAGTCACAAGAGCACTTCATTGAATTTTTCTCTTGTTTTTTTCTTTAACATTAGTTTTATTATTTGAAGGATCAAGAGAACTTTTTTTTTTTTTTTTTTTTGGGGGGGGGGGGGGGGGGGGGGCATTCTCCAAGTCCCCTTTGAGCTTAGTTGATTTTTGTTGTTGTTTTTGTTTTTTTGTTATCGTTTAATTCATTATTTGAGGAATCTTATACCATGTCCACCTTATTATGTTTCTTATTCTTTCCTTCTCTATTCTCTGTGGAACCTAACAGCAAGTCTACTTTGTTTTCTTTATTATTTGTTGAAACAGACATCATGTGCCTAATCTTTATATTGATGGAGAAAAAAATGGAACGGGTAGAGGAATACACAAATATCTGGGCACAACATTAGACAATAAGCTCACTTTCAATACACACACCAGGTCCGCATACAAAAAATGCCAAACCAGATGCGTTTCCTACGCAAATTGAGGAATCTGCATGTCCAGCCAGAAATTCTTAAAACATTTTACAGGAGTTTTATTGAGTCTGTCTTGACTTTTTCATGCATTTGCTGGTATGGAAATCTTAATTTGAAAAACAGCAAACTCTTGGATAGCGTTGTGAACATCTGTGGTAAGATTGTTGGTGAGAGACAGGAGAGTATGAGTGAGTTGTATGAAAGGCGTGTGCGGTCAACAAGACTCGTGCGATTGTTAGTGACAGTGGGCATACGCTTGCGCGACAGTTTGAGCTCCTTCCATCAGGCAGACGATTCTGTGTCCCCAGAGCTAAGCTGATGCGCACAAAAAAGAGCTTTGTGTTCAAATCCATTGCGCTTTTAAACAAACACAATGTGTAAGAAGAGGCGGTGGATCACCTGTGACACAAGCTGTGCGCGGGTGTGTATGTCTGTGAGCAAGCGGGAAAGTATAGATGCTGGAGTGTGGGTGTGTTTGTGTGTTATGTGAAGCATGTCCTGGAACAGTGAGGAATAGAAATGTCTGGAATATGTCTTATCTTAATGATTTTTAATGATAAATCACCTCTCTCCCCCTCTCTCTCTCTCTCATACGTGCACACATTATGTATATATAATTATGAGTGGCTGAGTGCATACTTTATTTGCACTACCAGAAAGGAGAAAGATTGATATTCCCATTTTGGTGTTACACGCATGTTTTATTGTTTTGAAAGTAATTTTAATTTTCAGTGTCACGTTTGTAACTATAAATATGTATGTCTTAACTTTTAGGGCAGCGGTCACAAATGTAATTTCTCTTGTAACGAGAGATAATAAAGTTTTCTGAATCTGAATCCCCTTTCAACTTTTTGCCAACGGAATGCACGCCTCCGTGCGCTGCTCAAAGCTCTGTTGCCTATGGAACACATGGTGCTGTGCGCTGACTGAAAGCTCCGTTGCCTACTGAACACACCGGTGCATGTGTTCTTATTTAAAAAAATTCTACTATTCAAACTGTAAAGTCTAAGAGACGCAACTCCCGCTAAAAGTTAGAAGGTTCCTGGTAGCCTGACATGCCCTAGTTCTTAAGTTCAAGCAGAGTTCACCTTCTGCTATCTGCGGCTGAGACAAAGAATCCCTTGCTGGATTTTCCGACTTGCAACCGACCACATTTCTGGCACCGGCCTTTTGTCTGCTAGAGTCTAGTAAAAATGCCAGCACAGCGCCATTACTGTTTCAATGTATTCAAGGTGATTCCGATAACAAAAGGAGAGTCGATCGACGGTGGAGATGATAGGGAAGATGAGGGATGTCTATTTGAAGATGTTCTTGATCAAAATGACAAAGCAACCGATTCGACTGATTCGGTGACACACACAGCGCTTAACTCACAAAAACCTCTCAAGCTCAAATTCTGTGAAGTTTTGTTTAAAATGGATGATAGCTGATAGCTAAAAGTATCATAACCATAACTGCATAAGGTTAGTACTTTTTGTATCAATTTGTCTGCATGCCATTACTAAACATTGATCGTCAAACTCTGCACTTGTTTTTATTTCTGTGTGTTTGGTTACCTTATTTACCCGTGCTTTTGTCTCAACGTAGGATCTCTTTGAGTTTTGAAAGTACATTCATCTTAAAGTCCTTGATTTCTTCTTTCGGACATACCGAACATGATGTTAACATGGACCCAAACATAACACGTAAAATAAATTCCAAAAAGGTCAAAATCACTACGTAGGCGGGGTTTTAGCGTGAGTGGCTGTGTGCGGGAGGGGGGAAAGCTCATGCTGCTCGCATACGCACGGATAGTGTTAATTTTCCATCATCTTGACCGCCTGATCTTTCACACTACCCTTATCAGTCTTCCCATACCTAGCCCACACACAGCTTCGCCTTGTAACCACCCTAACAACAGTTCCTGGGTGCAGGCAATACCTTCACCCTGACAACTCTCTAGTGAAGCCACTATGTGCAGGTCAGTTTTCTCCCAAGAAGGAATGCCTTCATCAAGGTCAGATACATGGATGCTAGTCTTCGTAATGTCCTCTGTAATCCATGTAGAGAACATTTTCAAAGCAGCCAAGCTGGTTGGTCATGGGTTCAATTCTGTCACAGGTGTGCATTTGTGGGATTTTTCTTCCCTGACTGGTTCACACCCAGGGTTTAAAATAATGTGGGAAGAGTGGAACAACATCTTTGAGTATTACTTGATATAATAAGTTTCCAAAATTCCCAACTAACACTACAGGTATCTCTGCCTCTCTGAGACATGGTTGATGGTAGCTTATTTCATGAGATGAAGTGTAGTGTACACACCTGTGTCATTCGGTAACCGTGTTTTCAGTATGACTATTGTTAGCATTGTCACAAAGTCTCCTTATTGACTGATCACCTGCTGCTAGTATCATTGCAGGGCACACATGCACAAACATATTTCAGATGTAGAATAGTCCAAATCACCAGGAAAAGAATATGTAACCTCACACACAGAGAACACTCAGAGTCTAATTAAGCATTATATAATTTTATATTGAAAAATACATCCTTGCAGTAGCATCTACCAGAGTGAGTAAATTGCTGATGATAACAAAAGCGTTTCAATGGAACTTCAGGACAGGAATGATTCAAAAACAGACACCTTCCCCCCGGTAATGATCTCATTAGGAACAGGCCAAAACAGGACAACAAAAACAGAACATTTCTAAACCACATGAAAAAGGCAGCCATATTGCGTAACGGTAATACACTAAAATATAATAATAATTTTACCTGCAAACAGGTAACTGGAATAATGGATCAAAACATATACTTCTCCGAGTACTTGCCTATGTGATAACAAGGTATCTTTTGATACAACAGAAATCTTATCATTTCATTTGGATTCAAAACCTCAACATTACTCAGAAAATATATAATTCTTCCAGCTGTTTTTCAACTGATTCACTCATCAAATAACAATGACTTATGTACTGATGATTATTGTGATGATGTCTGGTGGTGATGGCATGAACAGCTTCCAAACTTTCAGTATGGTCAGTCATTAAACAACACCATAAGCTATTTGTGAAATAGTGTGCATGAAGAATACAGGGAGAGAGAGGAAGAAATAAATGACTTACAACAACATTTATTTTCCACAGCATCCATTCCTTAACAACAACAACAAAAATTTGCTGGAGCAGTCATTTGTCTCTTCCTTTTCTTTTCCCAAAACTGAATCCTTTTCTTTGGCAATTTCCACATATCCTTATGCTTCTTTTTTAAAATCTTCCAGAGCTAATATCATTTGGATGGACCCATTTCTGTCTGCTGCAATTTCTGTTTTTCTCTACTGCTATACCGATGTTTCTGACCTTATTGATATCGTTTTCTTTTTTGCATAATTTCCACTAGTTAATGCCAAACAGAAAAGAACCATGACAGTGAAATGTTTGAGTTTGAGATGGATTAACTTGAAGATGAATATTCTGCACTTCTACAGAAGAGTATCCACAAAGGTCTAAGCGTTTCACTGCTGATTGTTTACTTTATCCATTGCTGTTAAAGAAGCATGCATAAACAAATAATTCCAAGAAATGAATTTGGCGCCAGCTTTAAAATAGGTTGCACTGGACTTACTTTACAACGCATATGCAATAGTCAGGATGATCACTACGCAACAAACAGAAACTACAGGCTACACCTAATTCATGATGGCAATCAAGTGAAGTACCAATTAAGAAAGACAGGATTGGGGGGAAGCTTTAAATGACTGATTAATAGTTCTCATGAGCATTAGCAACACCCACAGAAAAGAAGCAAAAAGCAAATACAGCTGTTGCTTTTTACAACAGAAGAACAAGTTCAAATTGTAGCAAGACATGTTACAGTCATCTATGTAAGATTAAATGTGGGGGTGGAAAAAAAAATTGGAAAAAAAGCTACAAAACACTACTAAAAATTATAAACCGTGAAAAGCACAAGAAAAGACCACTGCGCACACAAGCAAGGAAACAACTGTAGCAAGTTTCCCTACCGCAGCAGCAGTTGGTGTCCACAGCCAGAAAACAAAGTGAACCAATACAACTACGACAACAAGAATTTCACTACATACGAAGAACGACAAAGAAAACGTGAAGTGCAGCAGGGACAGAAGTAAACAGTAACCATGGAACAAAACGGATGAGGATAAGGATCTCCGCCTTCTGCTACTTAGAGGTCCACTGCACATACTAAAGGCATTCACCACTTCCTGTTGATCTGATGGGCTCTGTCTGCCTCCTGTTCAGGTGTTGGCTATCTGTTTGCAACACGTCACAGCTGATAGTGACAATCTGAGTCACATATTCTGTGGTGTGTGTATAGCCACAGGCAGTGGGCTGATCTCATGGACAGAGGACAATAACAACAGTAGTCATGCTGGTCATTGTCAAAATCCCTAAGGCAAACTTGCAAAGGTAAGCAGTTCACACATTACCTGCAGTCCAGTCACAGCAACTGGTGAAAGTCAGGAGCAGCAAAACACTGGAACACTTTCCTCTTGCCAATATCTGGTGAAACTAAAAGTCAGTGCAGCAAAACAATGGTACACTTTCCTATTGCCAATACCTGTCGAAAACAAAAGTCAGTCTAGCAAAACAGTGGCGGCTGACACTTCTATCATTTGAACTGGTAAAATAATGGTTATTACTGGTATACGTAAAGCCTGAACAAGTGATGTATGTGGTTACCTGGGGGGAAGGGATGGGGGGGTTTCCATCTGAATAGTTCTCACCCTTCTCAACATCCCTGCGATGGCTTATTACCTGTGCCAGTGAACCGGACAAAGGAAAAAAAATATAGGGAAAAAGAGGTGAGACACTGATCTGTTCTGCTCTCGATCTACGCAGTAAGGAAGAGGGCTAACTGTAATGAATTGTAACCGTGTCGTGATGGGAGGAAAAGTTACTTCACCCAAAGGAAAGCCATTCCAAATTTTTGGTTATCAACATGGCAGTGAATAAAACTTTTATGTGCAGATCAGATTATCTTTCAAAAGTGCTGTGGTGCCATTGGAGTGGATCAAAGTATCATTAAACACACAAACAATACCATCAAGTGATTTCACATGTTGTCAAAGTGCAAATCATTCACAAAATTCCATTCCCATCCCTTACATTAAATTGATAATTTAGATTTTGAAAAAAAATCATGTCCATTAATGCAGAATGTTGAAATCCAAAGAGATGTAGATGAAGCAACCATAAATAAATACACCTCATTAGGAGAGAATCTGTCCTGAACACCAGGAATCCAGCAAAAACCCAACTCCATAACTATGCCACTTTCTCATTTCTGTGAAATTATGGAATGTGTGGGTTCATGACCAATCATTTTAAAGGTCTATTTACTCCACACACAAACTGATGAAAGATGTGAGTAAAATGAAAGTCACACATGAGACAACAATTGTTACCTTTAACATAATTTCACAATTCTTAACATTTCACGTCATTCACCTAGGCTTTGAAAAACCACCACAAAACCAATCAAAAACTGATGAAATTCAATGACATGAAAAAGTCTCTTTTTCTTTATTGTTTGAGAGAATTTTGTTAATGAGAAGCTCAAATAAATTTTACAAAAATTGGCGAACAGTTATTTACCCAGAAGAAGAAATCCAAGAATAGAAGGGCTGATGATATTCCTAAGGGTAAAATGTAATGCAGAGACCCAAGACAGGGCGCCTAGTACTCAAGTGTTCTGTACCATTTTCACTTATGTCCATGAATGCAAAAACATTGTTTGCAGAACAAATTGATCTCTGAATGCAACGTCTTGATACGAGCATGGGTCAATCAAGGAGATTGGGACACTTGCAACAAAATAACATACAAATCAAACTACAATAACCATAACTGCTTTGTAATTTATATCAGATTCATATTTAATGTTACAGTACTAGATGGCTGACAATGCTTTTATCATTTTTAAGTTCTATGGGTTATGCTTCACTGTCCTATTTTTCATACAAACTGCACATTTTTTAAGTTTAGTCTTATTTTTGATAGTTACAGGTGTTACTCAGAACTTATCTGAATGTCTAATGCATCACAAATGACTATGTACCAGAGAAGTAGGGTAATATTTGACAGCCTTTGGTCATTTTCTTATCACAAACTGATGGATGAGAATTACGAAAGCTTAGATTTTATTGGTTAATTCACAACTACTGACAAACATGAAACAAGCCTTAAACCTATCTAAAGAGACTACTCTGCCTAAAAACTAGGAACAAAAAAATTAAAACTTGCTCTCACTGCAACTGAACATATTTCCATAGAAGTCTCTTCTTAGCATGATATCTACACTCAGTAAACTATTGGCTATTCCAGCAACAAACACTGCAATCAACTGTCTATGCATATGGTCAATGATGGCTCTTAAAACTGTTATCAGTTAACCATTGCTTACATGTCCATAATCACTATCACTCAGCAGTATATGTTCTGTTCTGTCATCATCATTTCACTAGCGGTAATAAATTTGATTTTTGTTTTCTGTCAGGAAGACATATTTCTGTTTGAAAACTCTCAGACACAAAGTTCATCACAATGAAATCAACAAAATGAAAGAAAAACAAAGCCTCCTTTACCCTTGTATGTGCAATTATGCCTAGGTGCCCATCTGTTGATGCAAACATTTTATACAGTTGACAGAGACCTCCGGAGAGTGGACAGAAATCTCCAGACAGTTCACAAAAATCAGTTGACAGACACCTCCAGACAGTGGACAGAAATCTCCAGACAGAAATCAGTTGACAGACACCTCCAGACAGTGGACAGAAATCTCCAGACAGTTAAGAAATCTCCAGACAGTGGACAGAAATCTCCAGACAGTTAACAGAAATCTCCAGAGAGTGGACAGAAATCTCCAGACAGTTAACAGAAATCAGTTGACAGACACCTCCAGAGAGTGGACACAAATCTCCAGACATTCACAGAAATCACTTGTCAGAGACCTCCAGAGAGTGGACAGCAATCTCTGGACAGTTAACAGAAAGTTGACAAAAACTCCAGACAGTTGACAAAAACTCCAGACAGTTAACAGAAATCAGTTTACAGAAATCTTCAGAGAGCGGACAGAAATCTTCAGCGAGTGGGACAGAAAACCCAGACAGTGGACAGAAACCTCCAGACAGTTGACAGAAATCTCCAGACAGCTGACGCAAACATCCAGTTAAATGAAACTCTAAGAAAGTTTTACATTAAACTCCTCCAAAGGTCAGAAACCTCTGGACAGTTTCAGTTTCTTAAGGAGGCATCACTGTGTGCAGACTAGTCTACGTAAACTAGAACACCTCCCCTAAGTTTCGAGACCGCACTATGCACGATTTAAAGCTGACTGATATAAATGACCTCATGACTAAGATTAGTGAATTTAGGATGAGGGCCTTGCGCCTACGACTTAAAAGATGTCTGACCTACGCATTCACCAATCCCACTGGTTGGAACTTGAGACTTCACAATAAATAACAAACCGCCAGAAGACAGTCGATAGAAACTCTTCAAGATGTTTGACAGAAACCTCCAGACACTTGACAGTGGACAGTGTGTGTATGTATGTTTCAAATGTAGCATTAATTCTGGTTAACTGTAAAAATAACCTAACAAGTACATAAACAGTATTACAACTTGATAACTAAATAAACTTTTGACCATGAATGATGTGCGAGACCCATGTTCAGCAGTTAAGCAAGAGACACAATCTTTATTTTGTTGTTGTTGTTTCTTTTTAATTACTCTTAACAAAACAAACATTCGCCCAATTATTCACATGACAATTATGCAATAAGCGAGGCCAGTCCAAATGGCCAGAGAGCAATACAAGTGATTTTCTCCTCTGCACAAACATAGAGGACAAAAAGAAATCAGTGGGGAGGGAACTTGGGAGAGAAGGATCACAGAAGGTTGTCAACAATTTTCTGACTGGTCACCTCTGTGCATTACAACCATCAGACAAAGTGCTTTAAGGCCACGACATGAGTATTAAGAGAACAAAGACAGATGTGCATGAAGATGGGTTACTTGCCATCTCCTCTGCACAACAGCTTCTGCAGACCGGCACACTTCACTGATCACTGACCTGAACAAGGAGTGCTTCATGAGAAAGACAGACACAAAGCTGTACTTCATGGAGACACTTTCTTCCTTTCCTCTGAAACGTAAGATGAAATTCTGGCAACTGCCTGTCTTCAGGTTCCAGTTGTTTCCCAAACAGATGTAATGAAATCTGCCCCAGCTCACAAAACAGGTAATTACTGATTCTCTGACTGAGGCAATAAGAACCAATCATACGTTCAACCACACTGTGAAGACAAGTACCAATCCTGAGTAAAACTACAGAGGCCACACCAATCCTGTTTAATACCACAGAGGCCACACCAATCCTGTTTAATACCACAGAGGCCACACCAATCCTGTTTAATACCATAGAGGCCACACCAGTCCTGTTTAATACCACAGAGGCCACACCAGTCCTGTTTAATACCACAGAGGCCACACCAGTCCCGTTTAATACCACAGAGGCCACACCAATCCTGTTTAATACCACAGAGGCCACACCAATCCTGCGTAAAACTACAGAGGCCACACCAGTCCTGAGGCCACACAATCTGTGTATAACTACAGTGGCCACACCAATCCTGTGTATACTACAATAGCCACACCAATCCTGTGTAAAACTACAGTGGCCACACCAATCCTATGTAATACTAGAACAGCCACTCCAATCCTGTGTAATACTACAATAGCCACTCCAATCCTGTGTAAAACTACAGTGGCCACACCAATCCTGTGTAATGACAGTAGCCACACCAATACAGCGTGATACTCCAGTGGTCACACCAATCCTGTGTAATACTAGTGGTCACACCAATCCT
Source organism: Conus betulinus (assembly GCA_016801955.1). Taxonomy (NCBI): domain Eukaryota; kingdom Metazoa; phylum Mollusca; class Gastropoda; order Neogastropoda; family Conidae; genus Conus; species Conus betulinus. The sequence goes on from JADBJO010003251.1 coordinate 173,413, forward strand.
GTGTAATACTACAGTGGCCACATCTACTTCTGGCTAGCTCTGATTTCTGCTTTCTCTTTCATTCTAAAACAACCCATATTGGAGCTTGAGAGAAGAGAAGATTTATCTACTTGCTGAGAAGCTGTTGGTACTGATAATGGGGTATGGAAGATCATAAATGTACCGGTCAGCATGTCAAAAAACCATGCTCACTACTTACGATTTCGCATGTCTTTCTTCAGGAAAAAACCCATGTCACATTCCACATCTGGAATAGCCACCATCACTACACTGAAGTTGTGCGTTGAAAGGTTATTTCAAAGATAGAGACTCCACAATCTACATTCCTGACAATTTTTATACACTGGATGACAGAAGAGTAAGATGTGTTCCACAAATAATTACATTTACTTATGAACAATGTATGTTATCAAAAGTCCAGCTGAAAAAAAATGTTATCATCCACATTTAAACGTAAATCATTTCAGAATAGCTATCATCAATCAACAGTGTCAGTTACACAAATCCTGGATAATGTACACTATTAACTGTTCTCCTCATCCTTCACTAGACAGCACCAAAATAAACTCTGGAACTGGACAGAAACATTTCAAGGGCAAGAAGAGAGAGAAGGCAAAGGGGAAATAATCTGGACTTAACCCTGACAAACTGTCAACGTTAACATCTACCTGGTGTACTTCAAACCACATCGTTGTTTTCAAGCAAGACACTAATTAATATTAGTAGTATGAACACTTTAAGAAGGCAGATAAAGAAATACAACCAAGACAAAAAAAAAAAAAAAAAAAAAACAACAAAAGATGAACATACCAAGGGTAAACAAATGATTATTCCACTCAACTGCAGTCAACTGATTATATGTTTGAATCACTCATGGGTTGTATTTTGATGACGTGGAAACTGTTTCTGTCCACCCTTTTTGTAAATGTGCACTTGATTCCATAAGCGGAGGAAGAAGAGAGCTAGCTTTTGCCTTCCTTGATGTCATGCTCTAAACATGGTGAACTTCCATCAGCTCAGTGTCCCTACAGCTAGGCTAAACGACTTCAACTTTCAATTTGCCCGAGGGCAGATATGAGGGAATAGGAGGAAATTCTATATTGAACAGCAGCTATGTGATCATCTGTAATACATCAATCTTGATCCCAGCTGCCTGATGTTTTTTTTTTCCTCCTCCCTTTTATTGAACAATTTTTATGAGTTGATTTGTTCTGTCCCATCACACTGAATAATGTTCACCTTGCCTTAGCCCCAAAACAGAACATAAAAAAGAGGAGCCAGAAATATAATGAAAGAAAAACTGGGGGACAATCAGACATGGAGATTCAAAGCATTAAACACAATCACATAAATCATGATGAAAAAACGCACACGAACACACAGAGAGAAACTATAAAAAAAAAAAAAGAGAGAGAGAGAGAGACAAACAATCAAGAGGGAAAGAAGAACAAAAGGAGTATCAACATGACAAAGCTTTTTCCTTTTCAAAGTTTCAAAAGTATCGAATTACACATAAACACAATTCAACACATGAAAAAGTTATCCTCCAAGCATCCTACACTTTCAACACACAATGCAGGAAATGTGAAAGTAAAATAAATCTCTTCTGTCTTCAGAGACCATTTTTAATCGGCCAGTCCATCATGGAATGCTTAGTTCAAATCTCTAATCAGGGCAACCTGGGTGTAGACATTTTGGCACATACGCTAAGGATGCAGTTTGCATAGTGGCATAATCATGTGTCATAAAAGTTCCTTGTGCTTTGGCTATTACTTCATGTAAGTATCCTATGTTTACTTTAAAGATTCAAAGGAAAAAGGTTATTCTGAATAAATACTTAATGAAAGACTGTCTGTCAATGGTAAATGATTAGCAGGACATTTCCAAGTTACTCTCATTTTTTGTGTGTGTGGGCAGTTTAGTCTCCAGTGATGGTGCTCAGATAGCAGGGGAAATGGGGGCTAAGAGATAACATTAGCTTTTCTCAATTCATGATGCACTGTTAAAGCTGAAACATTCTATATTTCTTGTGAGGTCTTGGGAGCATGTACTATCACCACCACTTTTTCATTAGGGTACTATCCTTTTCATTCATTAGTTCACATGCTCAAATTTACCATGCTCATTTGAAGGACATACATGTTTGATCAAAACAAACCGTCAAAGTTTTATGGTATGGTGAACATGAACAAGCCATTGTACTGCATTTTCTTTCTCTCTTTTCTTTCTCTTAGTTGTAATTGCTTCTTCAATTGCTTTCAAGCATACATTACATTCACTTATCTGCCAGAACATAAACAAGTTAAAAAAACTGATGAAAGTGCCTCACTCAAGGCATATACACTGTCCTGAGTTATACAGGTGCTATACAATCAAGCAATATTTCTAAAGAGTCTGGAACAAGCAGCATAATAAACGTATCCATATCTTGATCTTAACGGTTTTAATGTAAACAACGGAACATGCAAAATATACCAAAAACCTGTGTTCCCAAGCCCTAAGACAGCAAAAAATTATCATCATAAATTTCAGAGCACAGTGAAAAAAAAAAACGACAAAAAAAAAAGAAAAGAAAAAACTAATTCCAGATTTGCCAGGTGGTATGGGCACCCAGGTCAGCGTTGGTGATGTCGGAGGACAGCATCTTGGGGTTGCGCTGAATGTGGATGGGAATGAGGAGAGAGCTGATGGTGCCGCCCACCTTTGTCAGCTCCGACATGGACACATGGTGGCGGGTGTAGGGGATCTTCTCTCATCCAGTTTCTGGACATCACACAGCAAGAGGGATTACAGTTTCCATCACAGCCCAGCTGACCACATGTGGCCTATACAGAGTGGTCAAACTCATGGGGGAAGACAGGTGACATCCTGAGAATAACTTACATCCTGAGTGAGACACAAGCGACTAAAACAGTGAGTGACATGGCAACTACACTGCTGACATCCTTAAGACAGGCGCTGCTAGGGCTATGCTGGTCTTTCCAGTCATTCAGCTTCCTTTGTTTGTTCACAGATTCAAAAAAACAAAAATGTGTGATACTTCTGAAAAACATTTAAGTAAAATAGAATGCACATTAAAATTCAAGATTCAATGTAACTCAGTATTTAAAAGAATACTGCTTTGTTCCAACATACAGACTGCAGGCACATGCATATGGAGAGAGAGACAAGAGTCGATACAAGCAGTGCACACATACGACATGGAGGTGTAAACAGGGCAAAAATCGAGAACGTGTGTATGAACAAATACTGAAATGAAAAACAAAACATCCATACACACACAAACGCATGTGCACACATGCATACACCCACCCACACCCACACCCTATAATCATCCCTAACAACAGTCATTCCTATCACAACACAACTGAGGGAGTCTGAGACATGCTTGGTAGTGGGGGATGGTGTTTGTGGACCAACTGTTGTAACCTACAAGGACAGACATTGTTTTTCAGAAGGTCTGTTTTGCCTTTAAAACAGCAGTATCTTCTGCCAGATGGTCAATCCTGCAACAGATAATTGGCTGTGTATATAGAACTGGATAAGATGGATCTTGCTTTGCCTCTTGTGTGCTTTTGGTCCATGCAGTTCAAAGATATTTTTTACCTATGATTCTTGAGGCAATCTTTACCTCTGCATGCGTGCATATGTGTGTGTGTGTGTGTGTGTGTGTGTGTGTGTGTGTGTGTGTGTGTGTGTGTGTGTGTGTGTGTGCGCGCGCGTTGTATGGGTGTAGGTATGTTTGGCTGAGGCAGTCCACACCTTACAGGGATTGAGAAAGTGAGAACACTTTCAATGATGGACCAGTTAACTTGGGTCAAGACTGTGATGTGAACACAAAACTTCTGCTGTAGATGTCAAAAACACACAGCCTCTGCTCTGCTGTCTTGTGAGTTGATGTGATGCCAATGCCAAATCCGCAGACACTGTAGAACTATCCATCCTGGACCTTGTGCACTATATTTTTCCTGCCAAGTCACCAGATTAACAAACAAACACAAACAAACAAAAATGAAAAAGGTGGTGGTGGTAGCAATGGTGGCATGTTATAAACTGTGACCAGATAAAAAATGTAGATGAGTTTACAGACCCATGACAGGAGAAAGGCCCATAAAGGCAGAAAAACAGTACACTACAATAAAGACACAACTAATAATTCGCAACCAGAGGTAATTGGCATGCCCTGAAAAAGTTACTTCCCACACATGCTTTAGCGACTAATAAGACATAAAAGATTCAATAAAATGGAAACATTCTTATCCCAAGAAAGTTTGAATACATTCTGAAATCATTTCTTCACAGATAGTCTCAACATTCCATGAAAATATATCACTTCACTGACTGTTGTCTTCCATAAGAGTATCTTCACAGGGTGTATGTTTAGCATTCTGTTTATCAATTTGTATTGGACATACTTTGTAATAATTGTGCATAACCAATCCTTACACAGCATTTGATCTGTAACCACACCAAAATTCAAGATATTCATCTGTGAACCTTTTCCCATCATTCCCCAGATTTTACAGAAATCCATGCTGCAGATTTAGCATTGTCTTGCTGGTAAAAATGGAAACTGACATATGCAGGTGAAAATATCCCCAAACCAGTGGAAACAATAAACCCAGCACACTGGTTGGTCTTATTAATGCAAGAGCAGTTTTCACACCATCACAAAATGCATTGTGACTCACACTAAGGCAGAGAGGATACCAGGTGTTTTAAAACTTCAGTTTGAGGAAGGGCAGCACCAGGCGCCGAATGGCTGGGCAGTCAGGGGAGATGTGGCTGACAGCCACTTCGTGCCGCTTCAGGTCGGGTCCGCCACCTTCATCAGCTCCTGATCATAGTATGGCAAGCTGCCTTGCTCATATCATGGGAGGCCACCAGACTGGTATTATGGGATACCATCATGCTCATGACATGCTCAGACCACAGGATGCATGCAACATGAATTTTTCTCATTTGTGCCCTCTCTGTCTTGTAGACAGTTCTGTATGTGCCATGCCCAACTTGCAGGTCAGCTGTTTGACACTGAACTTGCAAGTAAGCTGTGTGCATGATGCCCAATTGCAGTTCAGTTCAGTTCAGTTCAGCCCCAGGCCATTCAAATGGTATGTTTCCATCAAGAGATGAATGTTAGAATCAAGATCATCCTGTTTTCATTCTTTCTTCCCAGATTCCTCTCCCTTGCCACTCATGCTCTCAACAGATGCAATGGGGGAAAATGTGCTCTGGTCCTGATCACATGCAACGTAGGCAAAGTCCATATTCTTTAATCTTTGCTCTCAGATGCTCATGCTTTGCAAAAGGTTCTACATGCAGGGTGGAACCTTTAGCCGGTACTCTGATATCCATGGTGGTATGCCTCACTGCTCATTCTGGGATATTACTTTGCCTACATTATGGAATACAAAGTTCACATCTTTCTTTCTTAGTTTTTTCCCCTTGACATTCATGCTTTGCAGGGTTTTTCGCAGGCACAAATCACATCTTGTAGGCCATTGTGAAGTCTAGTAAAGTCTAGACATTTTCAGATCATGGACCTGAATAGTCTATGGACCAAATCTTGACAGACTTTCACTGAGCTTTTATTTCACAATCATTTATTTCATGAAACAGAATCCTTGAGTTTTGCATATGTATATTCCAAACGGACTACGAACATGGACCAAATGGAATATCCATGTGTCTGTGGAAAGCGTTTCGCTACCACCCGTGGCATGAAGATCCACAGAACAAAGATGGGATGTGTGAAGACTCATCTGAATGAGCAGCAGCGCACTGCATCAGCAGATAAGACGTCGGAAGACCAAGGCCAGGATTTAAACCACAGTGCCAAGGACATCCACGCTGTTGGTTCGGATGAGGAATTTGCACAGGCCCTCGATGCCAGGCGCCTGAAACTCAACCTGCCACGAGCAAACGAGACTGAAGATTGGGAGAAACTGGATGCAAAAATCGTCCAAAGACTCGATGCACTGATAGGGAAAAAAGCACCTGGAACACAAACTAGCCACATATGGGGACATTGTGTATGCCACATGTAGAGACGCCTATGGAGCAAAACTACCCAAAGAGAAAACACCTCCAAAGAAATCCAGACGCCAAGAACAGATGGACATGATCAGGGTCCAAAAGAAGAACCTCAAGAAGCAAATGAAGACTGCTCTGCCAGCTGAAAAACAAGGCTTGGAAAAACTCTGGGAAGACCTGAAAGCAAAACACAGCGCCCTCAGCAAAGCGGAATCTGCAAGGAAGAGAAAAGCAAAAAGAAGAAGACACAAGAGCGTTTCTTTCAGAGACCCCTTCCAGTTTGCCAGAACTCTGTTCGAGCAGCCAAAATCTGGGACCCTAAGTGTGGACAAAGGAGTTCTTGAGCAGCATCTGAGAAAAAACATACTCTGACTCACAGAGCAAAGCACCACTCGACATTCAAGGTCTGGTGTGGCCAACCAACCCGGAGGAACAGTTCAATGACAAGCCTCCAACGTTGGCGGAAATCAAGAAGGTGGTCGACAAAGCCAGAGCCAAATCATCACCAGGGCCAAACGGAATACCTTACCAGCTGTACAAGAAATGTCCCAAGGTGCTGGAGTGGCTCCACAGGCTGCTGCGATCAGCTTGGAGAAATCAGAAGATCAGCGGCCAGTGGATGACGGCAGATGGTGTGTACATCCCCAAAGAGCAAAACTCAAGTGACATCAGCCAGTTCAGGCCAATATCACTACTGAACGTCGAAGGGAAAATCTTCTTCTCTGTCATGGCAGCAAGGCTGACCAAGTACCTCATGGAAAACAAGTACTTGGATGTGTCAGTCCAGAAAGGTGGCATTCCAGGCGTGGCTGGCTGTGTAGAACACGCCACAATGATCTGGGACGCAATCCAAAGAGCAAAAACAGAAAAGAGAGACCTGGACGTAGTGTGGCTCGACCTGGCAAACGCATATGGATCTGCTGTACCCCATGAGATGATACAGTTGGCTCTTAAGATGTACCATGTGCCAAAGAACATCCGCGACATGCTCAAGAAGTACTTCAGTGGCTTCTCAATGCGGTTTTCTCTACCAAGGAGTACACAACAGATTGGATCAACTTGGAAGTGGGCATTGCAATGGGCTGTGCCATTTCCCCAATACTGTTCGTGTTGGCAATGGAAGTCATCTTGAAAGCAGCAACAAGCAACGCAAGACAACAGACCTTGGCGATGGATACAAGATGCCTCCTCTCAAGGCCTTCATGGATGACACTACAGTGATTTCATCCAGAGAAGACGAGACACGTCACGTGCTGGAGAGGCTGGACGACATAGTTGCCTCATCCAGAATGAAGTTCAAGCCAAAGAAATCACGGAGTCTCTCACTGAGGAAAGGAAAAGTGGCCGAATCTGTGTCTTCAGTGTTGCCAACCAGACCATTCCAACAGTAACAGAAGAGCCAGTCAAGAGCCTTGGAAGATGGTATGATGATACGCTGAAAGACACACGAAGAGCAAAAGAAACAAAACAGATGTCGGAAGAAGGCTTGGAGACCATTGACCAGTGTGGGCTCCCTGGCAAATACAAGGTCTGGTGTCTGCAGTTCATGCTGATACCAAAGCTCCTATGGCCTCTGATGATATACGACATCTGCACCAGCATAGTGGAGGCAATGGAATCCAAAATCAACAAGTTCACAAGGAAATGGCTTGGTGTCCCACCCTGTCTGACTGACATATATAGCACTATGTCGCCAAGCAAAGCTGAAACTACCACTGAAATCCATCCTGGAGGAATATAAAGCAGGGAAGATCAGACTTCAAAGCATGCTGGAGGACTCAGGAGACAAGGTGGTTGAAGCAATCAAGCCCCAGCTGAAGACAGGCAGAAAATGGAAAGTTCAAGAGGCGATGGGATTCTGCAAAAGAAAGTCTCAAGATCAGAGAAATAACAGGACACACACAGACCAACAGACAAGGACTGGGGGTGACCAAAACTGAATGGTGGTCAAAGGCCAAAGGAAAAGCCAAAAGAGACATGATGATTCAGGAGATGAGAAAAGAAGAAGACCAACGAAGACTCCAAAAAGCAGTCCAGCAGAGCCAGCAAGGGCAATGGACAACGTGGGAGAATGCACTCCAAAGAAGTCTCACTTGGAATGACATTTGGCACATGGCCCCTCTCAGGATCAGCTTCATTCTCAGATCTGCATATGACCTTCTGCCTTCAAATGCAAACCTGGTGAAGTGGGAAAAAAACAGACGATCCTTCATGCCCCCTTTGCCATGAAAAACAAACAGTGGAGCATGTCCTAAGCTCATGTAAAGTAGCCCTGGCTCAAGGAAGGTACACATGGAGGCACAACCAAGTGCTCAAAGAGATTGTACAAGTAGTCTGGGCTAGTACCACACCACAAAAGGGAAAATCAGGACTCCAAAAGCACCCGCAACATTCTTCACGGCAGGAGGCAGCGAATCATGGCCAAGAACAACAGTGCCACTCGGAACATACAGGCAGAGTCTGCTAGACGGGGCAGATGACTGGGAGTGCACAGCAGACCTCCCAGAATGGAATAGTCACCCAGAGATTATCAGCAAGAGTGGCATGAGACCAGACATAGTATTACACTCTCAGTCAACCAAGCAGCTGATCATGATCGAGCTCACGGTGCCATATGAGAACAGAATGGAGGCAGCTCAGATCTACAAGACTGAAAAGTATGCTGATCTGGCAAACAGCCTGAGGAGAGAAGGCTATCAGGTCAAAGTTCTCACTGCAGAAATTGGAGCTAGGGGGTTTGTGGGAACGTCTGCATACAGCCTCATGAAACAGCTCTCAGTTGCAGGGAGGGAAAAAACCAAAGCCCTGAAAGCAATGGCAGAAGCGGCAGAGAGGTGTTCAAGTTGGATCTGGTCAAGGAGGAACAAAAGTGAACTTCATAAGGCTTAACTTTCCTACAAATATCAGGTGTCCCTGTGGCTCAGTGGTTAGTGCGCGAGTCATTAAGTGGAAACGAGCATGTCCAGAAGGGCATGGGTTCGAATCCCAGTCATGGCTCATCCCAAGATGGGAAAAAAAGGGGCAGCAGAGGGACATCCGGAGTCATGAACGGGGTGTGGCCCCAACCCCCCTAGAGTGTCAGGAGATAAGGGCCGAAACACTCGCTTGAAGGGGGCTTCTCTTCTGAGGACTCTCTGCTGCCATGCTCTCCATGAGTTTTTCTTTCTACATATATATATATATATATATATATATATATATATATATATATATATATAAAATATCCCAAGTTCATGAAGGAATAAATATCATTCAACATACTCTGTAACTGTCACAGTCCATGCAAAGGAAAGTAACCAGGTTAATGCACTCTTGCAAAGAAAATCAACTGTGACCAGTTGTCAAACTCTCCTAAAATGGAAATCAATTTCTGGCTGACAATTCATATTTCCATTCTCCATTCACAAGTCAGAAGCTCATTTAATGTGACAGTTATATTCAACTGTTGGACAAAGACATCATTTAAAAATACAATAAAAGCCATTTCTGAACTGTTCCTCACTTAACAGGTCAGACAATCTCTCACTGGACCACCAAAGAACAGCATTTTGCAAGAAGAATGTTCATTTAATGGAAGGCTGTACAACTATACACATTTCAATTAATAATTCTTACAACTTAGCAACAGAAATCATGGATAGTTGCTTCAATGAAGAGAGACACTAGGTTCACCATTAGTGCATGATCCCTGCTGTTTAATGGTCTGTTCAACGGAGTACAGCCTTAAGCATGTCTTGCAGCTTTCCAGAATATTTCAGGACATGACACAGAGTAAATAGCAAAGCACATTCCGATTCCATGGTTGATGCATGATCCCATTCAAGTTAACCAGACCTGGGGAGAGGCCAACATTCACCTCATATCAATGTAAGCGTGCAAACAAAATACTGAAAAATTCACATACAGATCGATGAACAGTAGTAGTGACCATGTGCATGACATTGTATGTAATTTGCCACACATGAAAATGGTCTGTTTCTCTTCAGCTAACACTCTCCCTGAAAGAAAGGGGGTACAAACATGGCAAATGAGTAAAGGTATCCTGAAAAACATACAGGTCTCATTTAAGCCACTTCCATATTTGACATAATAAGTGCAGTGTTTCAGAGTTAACCTCCTTGTTTTATTTTGCACATGACTCACTACCATTGCTAGGATATTAGTTTACGTTCCATGGCCGCCAATGGGAACATCACAATAAGCAACTGCAACTCTCTTTGGTTTCAACTGCTTATCTATGTCAAGCATGTGTGTTGGTCAGCTTAAAGTGAGGTGTGTATTTCAGGATACCTTTACTCATTTATCATGTTTGTATCACCTCTTTTTTCAGGGAAGTGTTATTTTTGTGATTTTTTTTTTCTTTCTTTCTTTTGAATGTAGTGTCCAACTGGGTTCTGGTTTCAATCCAAATAAACAAATGTCAATATGTACAGGCATTCACTTGCTGCTACAAGAGGCCTCTACATAACTGTCATTCTTGTTTACATGCTCAGTAACATGCTTTGCACACAATACCACCACAGTATGGGTGCATCTTTTGCAATTTTACCCCAGTGAAAGGCAGGGGTGTAGGGAGCACCCAGATTTTTCATGGGGAACAAAGCAGAGGGTGACCTCCACAGGGGGATGCAAGTGGATCAGTAATGGACTGTTCACAGCCAGACATGCCAACAAGTGGACCAGTAATGGACTGTTCACAGCCAGACATGCCACAAGTGGATCAATGAACTGAGCCAGACAGTAATGGGACTGTTCACAGCCAGACATGCTAACAAGTGGATCAGTAATGGACTGTTCACAGCCAGACATGCTAACAAGTGGATCAGTGGACCAGACATAAACTGTTCAGTAATGGACTGTTCACAGCCAGACATGCCAACAAGTGGACCAGTAATGGACTGTTCACAGCCAGACATGCCAACCCCTCACCACTGTTTTTAGGAACAATACAGAAAACCTTTTAAAAATATTCTGAAACTTTTAGGGACACTATTCCACTCAATAGCATCAGCATATATAACACAACATTTAACTACACTGCATACATACATTTCCCTCAAATTCTGTAAACTGTGCACATGAATCCCAGGAAAGAGTAACATGATGCACAGGTGTCTTTTGTTTTAACTCCACTGTAACTTCTGCTCCAGACACTGCTTGTTCACAGTTGCCGTTAAATCCACAGCACTAGATCACTTAACTAGTTCAGAATAAACTCCATGATACAGTAAAGGAGATGATAGCGACAGCCTGAGCAAGAATAAAATCATGATCTTTCCTGTTTGGGCAAAACAAACAACCAGCTGGTTGGTTTCCTCAATGCATGTTGAGTTTTCAATTCCACACGAAGGGTTTGATTCAGCTTCATCACCTGATACGAGAAGTGTGACTCGCTTTTTCCTTCTTCCACTTAATACACCATGTGTATCACTATCACATACCTAACAAATGGCTTAGAACAGAAAAGCAGTTATGTGACCCCTGCCCGCCTGAAACTGACTCACCACACCAACTTTGGTGTGTGAGGAACACTGAAATAATCTGTGACCAGTGGTAACAAAATAAGGACAGTTTGCACCTCTGAATACCAGACCAGTGAATACAGGAAAATCTGTGGTACAAGGTTGAAGTGATATTCACTCGTGCACTGGCCTGTACATTCAAAAGATGTTATCATGGTAATATTTCTGAAAGATTACACCTAATTCTTTTTCTTTTAAACCGAGATATTTAGGCAATTTGTTATAGGCCACTGGATCTTAGTTACATATGAAATGAGGCAGGGAACAGTAAATAATAAACAATAAACAAGTAGTGTAACTCTTGCTCCCACTGATCGTAAGCAAGGCTTGCAATCTGATGATGATTTGCAGTTCAACTCAATTATAAAGTACTGCTGGCATGTGAGTGACGACACTTTGTGCAGCAAATCCTATATATATATATATATATATATATATATATTAAGAATACCACTAAAATGCCTAATAAAATTCTTCAAGTGCTCAACCCCTTGGGGAGCAACATCTATTAAAAATAGGATGGTAAAAGGAAGTTTTAAAATCAACAGATCTGTTTCGAGCGCTGGCTCTCCTCAGGATGGTTTTGGGTCGCCTACTGCCGGTGTTATATGGCCTAGTGTCACTGTTTGCACGTGCGGGTTGGCTGCACGTGTGTTCGGTTTTTTGGTTGTTTACAGTTCAGGGTGCGTTTGCTGACAACGATTTCCATTTGTGCCTGCAGTTGTTTACTATTTCTACTTTAGTATTTAGGGTTGCTAAGTATGATTTGCATAGTATTAACCATTTTTCTGTTGAACATAGTTGCATCTTTTTGAAATGTTATTGTATGGTGATGCCCTTTTTTTATGATTTTCCAGGATATGTTATAGTTTTTTTTTTTGTCTTAAGTTTGCTCAGTTCTGTTTGTTTTTTGTATATTTTTCTTTGTTGAATGACTGTTTATGATTTGCATATCTGGTTTTGAAGTGATTTTCAGTGATCCCTATGTATGTTTCTTTTTCATTTTCTGATGTCACAGTGGCTTGGTATACAATGTTTGTTATAGAGGCATTTGTTTGCTTAAGGGACACTGTTCTTTTTTAGTACAATTGCAGGATTTCCTTTCTTCACCCTTCTTTGCTGTGTTGCTTTTCATTTTGTTGGATGAATCAATTATGTTTTTAAGGTTAGGCATGCATGAATATGATAGTTTGATGGTGTTCTTGTTGAATATTTTGGACAATTTGTGTTCTTTGGGAAGGATGCTGTCAAAATTTTGAAAAATTCTTTCCCTACGTTTGTTTTTACTCGTCCATCATATGGAGGGTTGTACCATGTGATTTTCCTTTTTCCTTTTTTTTTTTTTTTTGTTTTTTGTTCATGTTGTTGTCTGGGTTGTATTGTAGTTTGTAGCTGTAACCACTTTTTTGCAATGCCCTCTTGGTATTCTGCTGCTGCGTTGTTGAATACTCTTTCATTATGTGACAGATTAGATAATCTCTTGTTTATGCCGTGGGGTATGGTTTTTTAGTATAGATGGTGGGTGGTTGCTACTGATGTTTACATAAATGGGTGTGTCATTAGGTTTCTTGTGTGGTTTATATATGTGGTTGTTCAGGTCAAGTGTTGTCTAAGTAGTTCACTACCTTTTTGTTTGCTTCGATGGTGATTTTTAAGTTATGGTTTTGGAAAATTTTGCATAGTTCTTTTTTCTTGTTTTCGATGGTTCTTGGATTGTTGTTTAGCGCGGCAAGGCCGTCGTCTCTGTACAGTCCGACTTTGCTTTCCGAGTTGTTTTTGGATGTTGGATAGCATAAACAGTCCGACCAGTTCGCATGTTTTCGGTACCGTCGTACGATCCCATGGTCACATCAAATGTTGAGTTTTTATTCGTTTTCTTGATCCATGTTTCATTTCTGCTGTAAAGTAAAGTTTTCTTGGTGTGAAGAATGATTTCCATTTCTGACCCTGTTATGTCTGTGTTTATTAGCAAATTTCAGAGCTTTAGTGAGTAGCTCTTCATCTATGGATGGGTAGAAGTCTACTATGTCGAATGTGATGAATACTGTGTTCTTCTGTTTGTTAAGATTTTTGAACCATTGGATAACTTCATATGTGTTCTTCCAGCGGTTGTATTCAGTGTTTGATTTTATGTTTTTTATGGCTTTTTCTAAGATTTTCTTACTTATTTTGCCCAGTTCTGATTTAGATGGGTTTATTAGTCTACATGTGGGGGTTGTTGTGGAAATTGGGTTTATGGTCTTATGAAAAGAATGATAGCCAACATAGAATTAAAAAAATCAAACAACGATTTCCAAACATCATTAAAAAATGAAATAAAACAAATACAAAATGACAAAAAAATATTCGTGAAGGCTGACAAAACCCAGTAATTACTACAAAATGGAACCAAATGAGTACTCACAACTTCTTGATAAAAACATTCAGAAAAACTACAAAAAAGCTGATAAAACCATACACAACAACATCGAAAAAAAAAAAAAGAACTCGTACACCACATAGATCTAGGTGACAGGGTGGAAACAACAGCAATAAAAGAAGCCTTCATAACCCTTACAGACCATAAACCCAATTTCCACAACAACTCATGCAGACGTTACGAACTGGTCGGACTGTTTATGCTATCCAACATCCAAAAACAACTCGGAAAGCAAGTCGGACTGTACAGAGATGATGGCCTTGCCGCGCTAAACAACAATCCAAGAACCATCGAAAACAAGAAAAAAAAGAACTATGCAAAATTTTCCAAAACCATAACTTAAAAAATCACCATCGAAGCAAAAACAAAAAAGGTAGTGAACTACTTAGACATAACACTTGACCTGAACAAACCACATATATAAACCACACAAAACCTAATGACACACCCATTTATGTAAACATCAGTAGCAACCACCCACCATCTATACTAAAAACCATACCCCACGGCATAAACAAGAGATTATCTAATCTGTCACATATGAAAGAGTATTCAACAATGCAGCAGCAGAATACCAAGAGGCATTGCAAAAAAGTGGTTACAGCTACAAACTACAATACAACCCAGACACAACATGAACAAAAAAAAAAAAAAGCAGGAAAAGGAAAATCACATGGTACAACCCTCCATATGATGGACGAGTAAAAACAAACGTAGGGAAAGAATTTTTCAAAATTTTGACAGCATCCTTCCCAAAAGAACACAAATTGTCCCAAATATTCAACAAGAACACCATCAAACTATCATATTCATGCATGCCTAACCTTAAAAACATAACTGATTCATCCAACAAAATGAAAAGCAACACAGCAAAGAAGGGTGAAGAAAGGAAATCCTGCAATTGTACTAAAAAAGAACAGTGTCCCTTAAGCAACAAATGCCTCTATAACAACATTGTATATACCAAGCCACTGTGACATCAGAAAATGAAAAGAAACATACATACGGATCACTGAAAATCACTACAAAACCAGATATGCAAATCATAAACAGTCATTCAACAAAGAAAAATACAAAAACCAAACAGAACTGAGCAAATATATTTGGAGACTTAAAGACAAAAAAAAAAACTATATTAACATATCCTGGAAAATCATAAAAAGGGCATCACCATACAATAACATTTCAAAAAGATGCAACCTATGTTCAACAGAAAAATGGTTAATACTATGCAAAACCATACATAGCAACCCTAAATACTAAAGTAGAAATAGTAAAAACAACTGCAGGCACAAATGCAAATCGTTGTCAGCAAACGCACCCTGAACTGTAAAGAACCGAAAAAACCGAACACGTGCAGCCAACCCGCACGTGCAAACAGTGACACTAGGCCATATAACACCGGCAGTAGGCGACCCAAAACCATCCTGAGGAGAGCCAGCACTCGAAACAGATCTGTTGATTTTTAACTTCCTTTTACCATCCTATTTTAACAAATATATATATATTTGTTAAAAATTTGATTAAAATGTAAACATTAAAACCTACAACGTTGTTTCTTGCTGGTGCAGTCGTCAGGGTACCCTGACGACTGCACCAGCAAGAAACAACGTTGTAGGTTTTAATGCTTACATTTTAATCAAATTTTTAACAGATGCCGCTCCCAACTCGGTTGAGCACTTTTTTAAAAATTGTTGTTGGTTTGCAACACCATTATTTTTTTTTTTTATATATATATATATATATATAGATAGAGAGAGAGAGAGAGAGAGAGATATGCATACAGAGAGAGAGAGAGAGAGAGAGAGAGAGAGAGAGAGAGCGGGGGGAACGGGGGGATTGGGGTTTTGTTTTTCATTTTCTTTTGTTTTTTTGTTTTTTTGTTGTTTTTTTTTTTTTTTTTTTTTTTTTTTTTGCTGCATCTTGCTGCTGATCTTCTGTGAGTGTAACATACAAGCTAGTCCTACAAAACCGGATTAGTTTTCAAGTGTTGCATGTAGATCAGACTCTTCCCTCACCCTTTATCATTCCCCCCCCCCCCCCCCCCCCCCCCCCCCCCCCCCCTTAAAAAAAAAAACAAAAACTTCTCTTCTGAAATACAAAAAAAAAAGTATGTCTGCAACCTTGGAGACATCAAACATTCCTGTAGTAGACACTGTGCCAGTCATCTTTCTTTTTTCTTTAAGTTTCTTTACATTTCTTACGCATACATCGCCAAACACAAACACATGCCATGTGCATAAATCCATGAACACAGCTAATGAAGAATGCACAGAGAGACATGCGTATAAATACATATACATATGTATCCATGCACACATGCCTTTACACACAAACATATCATTACTAATCACCATTGTCAACCATCTTGTTGTGGACATGGTGGATTAGGCACCTTCACTCTCTCACTTTGTCATATAAAGACACACAATCCATCCCTTAGTTATGGTCTCCCATCTCATTATGGGTATGGCAGATCAGGCATATCACACACAACTCCCAAAGCTATTGTTATCATTGCTATTATACCATTACATACTGGGTGACTATGATACACATTCAGACATACACGCACATACACAACGAACCCCACAGATATGGTCGCCCAGCTCACTACAGACATGGACCAGTCATCCATCTTCCCTTTCCTCCTCTCCCCCTCTCCCCCCCCCCCCCCCTCCCTTCCCAAAGTTATGGTCACCCGTCTCATTGCAGACTTGCTGGATGAGATGCTGATTTCTCACATGGGCAAGCACGCGCACACACACACACACACACACACACACACAAACACACACACACACACACACACACACACACACACACACACACCAACAAACAAACACACACTACCCACCCCATAGCTATGGTCGCCCATCTCATTGCGGACATGGTGGATAAGTCGGCCGTTAATGTAGAGCATGTCAACAGCACGGCGGGAGTCCAGCTGCATCACTTTGTACTGACACATGGCCACCTCTTGCATTCTCTGTCAGCACACAGGAGCCACCATTAACCACCTTACACAGCAGAGATCAGCTGCTCTTGTCTGTTGTTCTCAATCTGGAAGAATTAACCTTGCATGGCAGCATGCTCTTTCCCTCCTCCCTCACACCAAAATCATGTTTGCTTAGCATAAATCATAAAATATACATATTTACAATACCATTATTTTGCATAATCTGTAAATAGTGTACAACTATTGTAGCTTGCATGCATGAGTTCCAGTGCAACTGGAGTAAATGATGTAGATCCTTGAAGCATGAACAAGCTGACATTTTACATCAGAGATCTCACAAAGAGAAAGCACAGCTAAGCATACTCAAGAACCATCACCAGGATTCCCATCCTGATTTTGATAATTACTTTGTCATAAGTTGTCTACATTCCTCTACAAGATTTCTGAGACATCCGTCACATTGGGCGTGAATATAAGTACACAACTGGTTGCCTATCTTCCTCTACAAGATTTCTGAGACCATCTGTCACAGTGGGAGTGAATATAAGTACAACATTTGGTTGCCTATCTTCCGCTACAAGATTTCTGAGACCATCTGTCACAGTGGGAGTGAATGTAAGTACAACAACTGGCTACCCTGATAAATTCAAGAATCAAGAAGTATAAATAAGCCTCTGCCAAAAGGTTGGGACTTGTTGATGAGATCAAGTTCCTACAGAAATTAACAAAAAAAACCCCCCCCCCCCCCCCCCCCCCCCCCCCCCCAGTTCTCATTCATTCGCCATCACACTCATGATCCTATAGATCTAGGATGAAGTTGGCAGTCCTCTGGAGCTCCCCCTATACACCCCCAAAGCTTCCGGCGTGTTGTTGGACCATCTGGCCAGGTTCTGTTTTTCTTTACTTCTTCAGTGCATTGCCATCCTCAAAGAAGTAAACAGCAATGACATTTATGTTTAAAAATGCAACTATATTTGGAAAGCTAGGGTTCTGTCAACCAATATCATGACACGCTCAATGAATATTTGTTTTAAAAAAACTTATACAAGAGTACTATTTTAGTTTTAGGCTGATCATTGCTTCATCCATCCATAATAATCTGTCATTAGCTCATTAACAAGAATTTGGCACTGAATGATACCTCCATACAAATTCTAATTTCTTTGACAATGCAAAATGAAATGCATACTTTTTTCATGAATGATGACAATTTTAGACATACTATAACCAACAGAAGGGGGCAGAAAAACATTTTATTTTTCCTCATCACAAGGAGTCTTTGTGATTCTGAAAATAAATTTGACAGCCTAACATTGCCGCTTCATACCATTTTTAAAAAAACAGACACAGAATGGCATTTATCTCACAGTATTTTTTTTACAATGAAATTAACGCTATATTCATGAAATTTTATGCAATAGAACTAATCTTACAAGTATGACTTGAACAGTAAAATGAGTTCTTCTCTTGTCTGATAATGAAACAGTGAACTGTGAAGCTTCTGACACCAAAGTTGTTATGGAGACTGCTTGGCACTGCCTCTACAACACCAACTATACTTCACAGGAAATAAACCATTTGCTGAATTTTCAGATGTAAAAATGTGTGGGTGCATGCATTTGTGTGTGTGTGTGTGTGTGTGTGTGTGTGTGTGTGTGTGTGTGTGTGTGTGTGTGTTTTCTGTACTGTTGTCTCTGTGTTTAAATGAAATAAGCATCACATGACATAAACAGACACTGATTAAAATCATAATACAATAATGCAAGTGGGCAAGAGTCCCCAATTATGAAATTGAACATGATCATCCTCGTAATCCTGAAACTGACTTGTGGCTATGCTAGTATTTCTGTAAATAAGCTTGAAACTTTTTGATCCTGAAACAATATTCTGGTGTCTCATTCTTACATAACAGAATCTAATTCATTCATAAGTTTTAAAAGGCATAAACTATAGAGTCTTTCCATGAATGCCTTCCCTCCTTCCCCCCAACAAAAAGAAAAAAAACAACTTTGTCACACTGTAGTTTGACGTCATGTGACAAAATGAAACAATGATAGCATGAATAAACTAATGCTTTTGTATTAGATCAACACTACAGCCATGTCAATCGCATGTTTCCCTTGGACCACTCTGTAATGTCCCCTCCTCTCCCTCCCTCTGTCCCTCAGGTGTCACTCCGTCAACCCCATTCCCAGTCCTACCTTCAGAAGCACGGCACAATCAGTGCCGGGTGCAGGTGCCAGACATAAATCTCATGTCAATCCACACCCTGATCCCAGTCCTACCTTCAGAAGCACGGCACAATCAGTGCCGGGTGCCACAGACATAATCTCATGTCAATCCACACCCCGATCCCAGTCCTACCTTCAGAAGCACGGCACAATCAGTGCCAGGTGCCACAGACATAAGCTCATGTCAATCCCACCACACCCTGATCCCAGTCCTACCTTCAGAAGCACGGCACAATCAGTGCCGGGTGCCACAGACATGATCTCATGTCAATCCACACCCTGATCCCAGTCCTACCTTCAGAAGCACGGCACAATCAGTGCCAGGTGCCACAGACATAATCTCATGTCAATCCACACCACCCTGATCCCAGTCCTACCTTCAGAAGCACGGCACAATCAGTGCCAGGTGCCACAGACATGATCTCATGTCCAGCCATGGAGAAGCCATCCTTCAGGTGGTCCAGCTCCGTGTTGGTGATGTCCAGCATTGACACTGGGTGGTCCGAAAAAGCATCCCGCCACTGCCTTGGCTCCTTTAGCATTGGTCCTCTTCCCCACGCCCACAAAGATCTCTTTGCCTGGCAGTCCACACCATCAAATGTACTTTTTGCACTTCACCATCAAACCCCTTGCTTATTCATTATTATGCAGTACACATTTAAAAGCACAGCTGCCAATATATAATATATCAAAAGTGTGAAGTGTAGCATTTCGATTATTTTAAGTGCAGCATTCCAAATTCAAGTGTAGCACTTATATCCAATGCGACAAGTCAGACTCCGCAGCACTTTCAGTCTCACTTCATTTCACACATGACATGATGGTCAATTAAGAAGATGTGAATCTCACAAGTTTTTTGTGTAGTTTTGACCTTTTAAAAAAAAAAAAGAAAAGAAAAGAAAAGTGCTGACAACATAACAACTGGTAATGTGGCAAAATCACATAATCTTTAGTGATGTTCCTTCACCTATTTTATCCTCTCCTTACTGAACTTAAACTAAGTCTACAGTCCAAGGACGTTTTGCATCACAGTATTCTTTTTCTTTGTTTTTATAAATTGTTTTTTTGGTACAGCATTTCATCACAAAGTGTAGCAGCAAAACATTGTGAATTAAATTGTTGCATGCTATGCCAGAAGTGTAGTACTTGACAAAGCCATGCAAATGACCTTTAATAAAGAGCCCAGTTTCTCTTCATATTCATGATATGTTTGTTCTTCTTCAACTTAGCAAACAAGCAGGAATACCACAAAGTTCAAAATTGACATTCTCTGAACAGAAACTACAAAACAGACTTCTGAAAGACAAGCTGAATTCAGAGATACCATCTTCTTCACAAACACAAACAACAAACCTAGAACTTTCTAAAGACACTGTGAACTGCCCACGTAGTCATTATCAGCATCACAGTGTTCAACAGGACTAAAGTGACCAGGCCTGAAAACTTTCAACATTTTCCAGGCTAAAAAGTACAGTGGAGAGTGGGAGTGGGACTGGGAGTGGTGAGAGACAGGAGGGTGGAGGCACTCTGACCAGATGATTACATGCCTGAGAAAGCTTGGACAGAGCAATCTTATTACATAGGTTTTGTTCTTGATTCCTTGATCACTACACTCTAACCAAAGAAACATGATCATAATGGTTACAAAACTGGTTTTCCACCAACTGATTTAAATGAGGATCCATAATCAATGCTGTAACTAAATCAACCAGCTGTCCGTCAGTTATGTGAGGAAATCAACACAAAGCTGGTAAAACAGGAACCCTTAAAAGTATATTGAAAGCAGCTTGCCAACCAACTCCACTCAAAATAAAAATTTTGCAATTTTTTTTTTAAAGTCCTACGATATTGCTCCCTTACGAAATGATGTTAGGGCCAGCATAGATGATGAAGCTCTGGTAAGTTCATGTCACAATGGAAAGCATACATGGAGACACAAAATGTCTTACAGAATTTTTCCAAAGCCTTAAGTGAACAAGCCTTCAAGTCAACAGCACAAAACTTTGCTAGACCAGAAGAATGACTTTCAGATTTAACATATTTGTAACAGTCCAAAAATCTGGCCTGAGCCTGAAAAAATGTTGGATATGTACAAAACCCATCCACGCCAATCAAAACCTTGGCCCATCATTTTACTTACAATCTGTATTTTAACCACACGAGTTTGACTGCGCGCGACACACCTACATTTCCACAATGAACCCTGCTTGGTTATCAACATCATCATCATCATCATGTCTTCTTCACACACAGATAGTAACCAACAGAAATTGAAATTGAAAAAGTAAACTGTAAAGTAAAAAAAATGTAGGCTGCTCAG
This sequence comes from Conus betulinus, assembly GCA_016801955.1. Lineage (NCBI taxonomy): Eukaryota > Metazoa > Mollusca > Gastropoda > Neogastropoda > Conidae > Conus > Conus betulinus. Next base: position 194,897 of record JADBJO010003251.1, read on the forward strand.
ATCATCATCATCATTAATCATTACTATCATTATGAAATTTTCATACACAAAGAGAAAAAAAAGCATGTACCATAATTTTTCGTTATCACAACTACTGAACTAGGCATTTTGAGATATAGAGCACATCCCATTTTTCTAGAAAAGAAAATTTTCATCAACAAGCAAGGGGCATTAGAATATAAGATAAGGGCAGATAATACTTGAAAATTTTCATTTGCTAACCTGGCTTGTTCATAAAAAAAATTGGCAAGCTCACAAAGTTTTCACTAGCTCAAGATTTCAAACAAACTGACATATGCTATATACATGTATACACATGACACATGATATACACAATCATCAAAATCAACAGCATACTGAGACCAAGATCAGCAGGACATCCTTCCCAAGCATGTCCATTTCCACTGTTTCAATGCAGATGACAATGCTTGGGGCCATTCCTTGCCGTTTACCCCCGCCATCATCTCCCCTTTTTTTGTCAACTGTTTTCAAACAATTCTCTGTTTAGATTTTAGAGATGTTTATATATATTATTCTGGAATGACAACCTCCATGGCAGTTAAAAATATGGCGAGAATATAGTAACTAAGCTCACATGCAAGCAATACTTGATTTTAGAGGCTATTTTTTTCCCACTTAAAAAGCATGTGTCTATGGAGCGAGTAAGATTACTTTCAGTAAATCAGATTCCTGTCCAGTGAGTGAAAATCGAGTGACAAATGATTCAGACTTCTGTCCAATGAGTGAAAATAATGAAGTTGAAGGCATTTCAGATTGAAATTAAAGCACAAAGTTTGCAGACATTCACAGAGAAAAATGATCCGTAGACAGCATGAACTTACAAGTCGCATGACAAGCTGTCCAGTCTTAAAATTCAACAACCTACAGTTGCACTTGCATAGGGCAAGTGGGCAGCTAATTAGGGCAAGTAGGTGGCTGAATCTGTCAAACTCTGAAAATGCTGTAAGTTAACAGCATACAAAACTACAGGTTTCAGAAAATGTAAATGTTATTATGCTGAAGTATGCTGAACTAAAACATGCTACATGGTTATAAGTGGATAATATAACCCTGAAAGGGTGTCCCACTTTCTGATCACTCTCTAAAATGAAATTTTTTCATGTGTCTATTTCTAGACTGAGTTTTAGCATGCTCGGAATCAACAGTGGGATATCTTTTTGAAAATATGGCAGCATTTACCAAGGCAGCTGCTGAGTGTGATGTTCAAGCAAAAGGGGTTGAACTGGGCATAATGAGCATCATATGCAGGAAAAAAACTGCTTGACAGTGATATTTAGGGATCTTAGTATGCAAAATTATTAACATAAATCAGTGTGCAAACCTTTGAACCTGCCAAGGGCTATTCAACAGGTTTTCATACTTCCAGTTTTGTACTCTACAATTTTTGTGTGGTTTCAGCTTCAGACTTGCTCTCTATAGCATGGACTGTTCCAGTATGCAAGGGGTCGACACTCTCTATAAGAAGAATATAGTGGCTAGTTGGTCCTGTCTCTTGTGAAATTGTAATTAGCAAGGCTGGTGTATACAGCCTAGTGCACAATGCTCTGGACGGCATAACTAAAAAGGGGGGTAAAAAAAAAAAAAAAAAGCTTGAGATACTCCATGCTGTCTACTAGAAATATAAATGGCTGAGTGATATGGTATCCATCAAGATCTACTCCTCAACTCCATTTACAACTAAAAAAACTGGCTGTAGCTTGGAAAAAATTAACATCCATAGGTAGTCAATCATTATTACACACCCTAAAAAGTTATTACTATCATCATCACTATCATCATGACTTCTTCATACCTAGACAACAAACAGCATGAAAATCACACTGTATTAGTGTATATTGTTGTTGTCATTGTTAAAAAGAAAATGTGGTAAAAAAATATTCTCATTTTTGTATTTTGTTTCCATTTGGATAATTTACAGGGTTTTAACAAAATCTATATAATTATCATTAAGAGCTCTACCAACTGTGATTTAATATCAACTTCAAATTATTAGAGATCTAAAACAAAAAACCTTTAAAATTTGTAACACAAACAAGCACTTACCTGTAAGTCGAAGTTTGTGTGGAATTCCACGATGGCAGTTTACAGGAACAAAGGCATAATAATATACGAGATGCACATGTGCATAGCAGGCCATATTTTAAAAGTATAAGTCCTTTGCTTTATAAAGGACTTCATATCATCTTTATTCAATCAATTTGATGAATAAAGGTGGTGAATTGTTAAAGCGATAAGAAGTTTGCATCAACCCAAAAAAGAAAATGAGATTTTGTTCATGCGATGGAACATTTTTAACAAAGGAGGGCGTATACTCCACACCAGTAAACTACCATTGTGTGAATTCCACACAAACTTCGACTTACAGGTAAGTGCTCGTTTATGTTACACATTCCATTCCAGTAGTTTCCTTTGGAACTACAGAATCTACAAGACTTTGAAGATGGTTGTGCAAAAAAAAACTGAAAATTTTGATACATATCTAATACTCTGCATCACAATCACACAAAAAGAAAACTTTTCCACGGGTCATTACATCCATTTATTAACCACACACACTGATCACTTTCATGACTCAGCTGTAAAGGAATTATTGGACAAGAAAGTGACTAGACTTGATCAGAGTACTGCAACAAAAACATAAATAAAATCTTCATTTAAAAGTTCTGGGCTCTCATGCCCAAACCATTGATCTTTTAAAAGATCAAGCATCATTCATAAAATACATATTGAAACACAGCAGACTATGCATGCACCACAATTTGCCAAACCATGCAACAAATTCAGTGTCATGAATATTTTAGAACTTCAGTCTGACACCACAGGAATGTCCATTTTCTTTGGGGTATAATACTTCAAGATTGAATTATTTTGTTGCTGCCCTTGCTTGACTGGTCAGTTAAAGAATTTCTGAAAAGTTCTTGCATTTGACCAACCTGCTGTTTTCAGAATGTCATCTAAAGGTACACCACTTTTCAGCATAGCAGATGATGATGCCCCTTGGAAACTGTGCATGCCAAAGTCCTTTATTCCCACATCATGCAACAAAGTCATCCATCTCTAGAAATAGCATCTCCTGAAGCCGATCCATGAGGACGCTGATAACATTATAAGATGTCTAAGGATGCTGATCTAAGAACTTCAGTTCTTTTCATATGTTCCTGAAGACACAACACAAATTTTGGGATTGTCTTCATACTTTGGTAATTCAATGACACCTTGATGAAAACCTGGTCTAGCTGTCTTCAACTTGTCTGTCAGATAAATTGTACAACCAGATCTATGCACTCTGACATTATTAAGTTAAGCTTAATAACTAATAAGATGAATAGTTTCGTTTGGAGTCCTTGCGCAGATGATAACAACAATAAGGCACACAGTTTTACACTCAGCTCTTTCACTGTCAACAGAGCATTATCTACTTGACTACCAAAGTGTGTGAGCAACATAGAAACATCCCCAAACTGATGATATTGAGGTAAAGGAGTTCTTAGCTCATATACGCCTTTCATGAAATGAAATCACTAAACGATGTGCACCCACTGGCTTGCTATTCTCTGGTTCTAGAACAGCTGATAGGCACTGAGCGCAGTGTTCAGAGCACTGTAACCTAAACCTTGAGAAAAACAACTGGGTTAAAAGTTGAAGGACTAATGTTACAGATGCACAAAGGGGATTATGACCCTTTTCAAAACAAAATGCTCTCCATCTGGAGATACGAGGCATATTGTACTTTAGTTGTTGGTCGCCAGGATGCCCAGTGGAAACGTACAGATGCCATGGACTTTTGAGGATGGAAGTTTCAACGTGCTATGGCTGCCATTAACATGAGTGATATGGCTTGCTATACATATGCCATCTCGTGGATTCTGCAGATCCCATGAAAACTACTTTTTGTGGAATTTCATGTTGAAAGACCACTTTTTTCATCTTGTGAGATTCCTCCTTCTTTCAATTCAGAGTTAACAAAGCTTTTAATGGCATTTATTTAAAAAGTACTCCACTTCTCAGTGTCTGTTTCAGGAATTATTCCAGATCAGGACTGCTGTTTTGTCTCAGTTTTCTGAACAATGTTACTTTACCTCTTTCTTTACTATGCACCACATGTATATTCAATCCTACCTTCCACACTTGTTTACTATGGTCCGCAATAAACATGATCCAAGATCTTTGATTTTTTTTTCCATCAGGTATTGAACGCATGTGAATAAAAGTAAAAACATTAATGGTGGCTCCAGAATTACAAGTTAGTCTGTAGGGATACTGAAGTATTACTTTGGTTCTGCAAGACATTGGCTCGTTAGCAAATGGCTTGTTTTACATAGATTGCCTATCACCTGAGCACGGTACACATTAACAATGGACAAGATCTGCCAGTGACATTCCCAGTCCCAGTAGAGACCTCAGCTGTTGGAAAACTAGTGAGTGTCATACCAAAATAATCATCATTCTTCAATTTCTGATAGGCAGAAATAATTTCAGTGCACAAAATCAGTTGATCACTTGATGCGACAATGTGACAAAAGGTCGTGCAAAAAATGGGACTCGGGTAATAGAATTTCAAAACTTGAAACAGGTAAAAATTTCTGTAATTCTTGAAAGTTACACCTTTCACATGCCTGAAAATAGAATGAAAAAGATAACTTGTATTATACTTTTTTTATGATGACATGAAAAATTATCAGATCACCCAGTGATAAAGTCAGTTGTGTTGCTGGACATCAAAAATGTCTGCAACATTACAGTAATGCCAGACCAAGGGGGTTGTGAAACTGGGGCTTTCTGGAACGCTGGATGATATCACTAAGATGATGTTTAAAGTCAGCAGTTCTGTCAGTTTGTAAGTGAAAAATGAGGTAGAGTTTTCATGTCTGTCATCACATCTGACACCAGCTCATGTTTGTACTTTATGGTGTATTACGTAAACATCCACTGCAGCTGCTAAGGAACATAAAACAAGTCAGCCTGCTCATTTCAAAGAAAAAGTAAGCATGCACAAGCAGTCAGTGAATCTTTTGTTCATTTAATTTGGAAACAATGGACAAGGGTCATTTGTAAACACTTTTCTGTATGGACATAAAAAGAATAGTGGATCTTATTTTTTTAACAAAAGTAAGCATAAATGCAATAAAAACATGAATAAGATCAGTTTCAAAAACAAACAGGATGGTCTAGCCATACTTAATCATTTTTAAGTCAATCAAATATGAAAAATAGAAGGGAGAATCCCTTACACAGGTGCTTTGGTTTGGTATAATGAGCAGTCCGCATGTTTGCGGACAACCCTAAGTGCTCATTGGAACAACTTGATATTGAATTTTAAACAGATCAGTTCATAAACAATCAAGAAAGCTTTTCACAATGCTACCGTCTGACTGACACTGACACAAAAGTTTACAAGGTTTACAAAACAAATCGGAAAAGACAGCTTCACAGGAACTGTATCGTTTAATGTACATATATGTAGTCAAATATATCATTCAGCATAATAAATCGTTTTTTTTTTTTTTTATCTTTAAGCGCTACAGATTATCCAGTTAGGCCATATTTTTGTTTATTTTCTGCTTTCTCCTTATAACATTTAATTCTCTTCCCATCCCCCTTTGTGGATTCCTTCCATTTCTTTTATTACACTTTTGCTTCTTTTCTGCTTTCTCCTTATAACATTTAATTCTCTTTCCATCCCCTTTTGCAGATTCTCTTCATTTCTTTTATTACACTAGGTGATCTCTCTCTCTCTCTCTCTCTCTCTCTCTCTCTCTCTCTCTCTCTCTCTGTCATGTTGACATCTCAATAAAAAAAGGTCATTTCAAAATGTCTTCAATCACCAATTTGTGTGACGGGACATTAATTATTATGTGAGTGTGTGTGTGTGTGTGTGTGTGTGTGTGTGTGTGTGTGTGTGTGTGTGTGTGTGTGTGTGTGAGTGTGTATGTGTTTCTGTGGTGGGGGTGGGAGTGGCTTATGGATGGACTGAAATATTACTCCAGGAGTTTCAGTTGAATGAGATATTAAAAAAAAAATTAATGATAATGATAACAACACAGAATGCCTTGAATCATTTCAAATTAAAACTGTATTTTTACACTTGATCAGTCATTCTAACAGTATAGCAGTTAACTTATATCAAACTCTTACTTTTCACTCAACTTTATGCATTATATGATACATCTTATGAAATGATAATTTTGAACAACACCATGCTAGAACTTTAGGAAAATATTCACAACTGACTGTGAGTTTACAATATTGAAGTAACTGACATTGAGACGCCCCCTCTATCACGGTCCGCAGCGTCATGAAGCATAAGAATAACCAAATCTAATTTGTATCGCTTGTGATCGGTTTTACTTTCTTACACGTAAAACGTAAGTGTCAGATGTGATTTCTGGCATTTCCTCGGTGGGGACAGTAGTAACAGCAGAATTGACGGAAATTCAAATAAAGTGATGGGAAACGAAGCCGCCTACGTAACGGTTGGCACTTTCGTGTTCAGCAGTGTTTCGCTCATATCTTGAAGGCAGTTAGCGTTCACCACGAGGCCAATCAGAAATGGTTTTCATCATTATATTTGCTCATGTGTGATTCTAAGTGTCAGTTGTGTCGAGGTAAACATTGGTGGCTATGAATAAACGTTTACTGATTCTTCGCCTTTCTGACATCGTCTGCTCCTGGTTTCGTGTCCGTTGAAGAACACGTGACCCGGCGAACGGATACAAATTGCAAATGGCTGAAACGAGCAGTGCGGTATTTTTTATTCCCAAAAGGTCGGTGATGTCGATCGGACATGAACCCAGTGCACGGTAAATTTGTTCTGTTTTTGAAAAATATGCTGACCAAACCGCTAAATCAGTGGATTTACTGTGTCAATGACACCCCTCGGTTTGAAAAATACGAAACGTTGGATCGGACCCAGTAAAACAGAAAGCAGTAGCGAGATGTTAAAAGGGCATGTCTCCAGGACATGACGATCCACATACGACCAAGTATTCTTTTGGATTCGACTCAGGCTTCACTAAAGAGCAAGTGAATGTGGTTTCAGGACAAAAAACCTTGACGAAAATGTAGTTTTATCATTTCATGTGTTCAAGTTTTCGTTACGATTCTGCAAGGTCTGTAGGGACATGTTGTTTGCGGTATATCGGCGGATGTCCCATTTCGGCATGGCCGATTTCGGCTGTTTTTTTTCAAATAAGAATCAGTTTTTTATCGACAGATCCAGTGTATCTCCCCCTGATATTGTGGCAATATCTCTTTAAGATACAAGCAACAAAAATACGCCCAAACAAATGGGGGGAAAATGTTTTGGATAGTTCATTTCTCCAATCAAACACACAAGGGTATGCCACCATGACGTTTTGTCACTGGCTCATATGAACACTTGCTTGAGAAGAAACTCTGAAAGGTCTACAGTATAATCTACAAATTCTGAAACAATTTATTCAGAAAGAAAAAATAACAATGAAAAGGATAATTTTAAAACTGATGAGAAAACCAGGTCTGAGCGTGCAATGCCATGCAGACAAGCAACACACCTGTGAAGAGGACATCCCCCCCATCCAAGGTGGCCTTGGCATCACCAACTTCCTTCACGATCAGGCGCATGTCCTGTTTCAACAACACACGGCGGATCTCCCCCACCTGCCACAGACACAGTCAGTGACTGATCAACCACCACACTAAACTTTACAGAGTTACATTAACAAGAGCCACTCTTGTCATCAGGGAGTGGTTTATATTCATTGGAAAAAAATCTGAAAAAGTTTTAAGTACTATATCCGCCAAACATAAATAAACGAATCACAAGACAAAAACATGATGCGTTTCAACCTCTTAGATCTCTCTTCAGGCAAGAAAAAAACAACACTTACGACAATGAAAACGAAGAACGAGCAATCACCTATCTCGTTAAATTTGGCGCAAGACGGGCGTTAGAAAACATTTATCACAAAGTGCAGAATGTTGTATTTACTAAGCGAGAAGGACGCATTTCAAATGAAACATTTCTAATTTTGGTCAAGTTTCAAGCTCTTACATTGCATTACTCCCCCATTAGTCTGCCAAAATGGACATATGTTACTTTGATATAAAAGCATCAGCATGCACACAACAAACATTTTATTGTGTGTTTTTACCCTCATTCTGAAATTTCTACACATATTTGGTCATGACAATGCATGTATAATGGTGTTTGTCCTTTGATTTCGAAGATGACAATGACTTCAATCTCAGATGGAAGATTGCTGAGCATGGGTTCGCAGATGGGTGGTGAGGCCCATCTGGGCCCAGAAGGAATGCCCACATGCGGGACACGTAGGTGGGTGCTAAATTGGAGGTGGAGATAGCTCTGGCCTTGCGCACAGCTCGCTTTCTCTCAGCTTCTGCTGTGCATCTCTTCTCTGATGTACATGCACCCTTTGTGATGCTGCTTTGCCAGACTGGGCGGTCCAGGGCAAGCGACTCCCATGTGTTGCGGTTGATGTCCAGACCTTTAAGGGACACTCTTGAGGCAGTCCTTGTAACGTTTCTTCTGCCCCCAACTTTGCACTTACCCTGACTCAGTTCCCTGTACAGCAGCAGTTGTTTCGGCAGTCGACTATCTGGCATTCTGATGATGTGGCCAGCCCATCTGGGTCGGGATTTCTGAAGGAGAATGTAGATGCTGGGGATGCTGTGTCTGGGACTTTGTCCTGCCACTTGATGTGTAGGAGTCTGCAGAGACAGCTGAGGTGAAAATGGTTTTGAAGCTGTTGGCATGTCTGCTGTAGACAGTCCAGGTCTAACTGGCATAGAGGAGAGTGGTTAGTGTCACTGCATGGTAGACCTTCAACTTGGTGGTAAGGCTTAGCCCTCTCCACTCCAAGACATTTTCACAGAATCTCCCAAACTGGCTTTAAAAATCCTGTTCCTGACCTCTGCGTCAATGTTCACAGCTCGTGAGAGTGTGCTGCCAGTTGTTAACTGCCTGTAAGTTCTGCCCCTTTACAATGATGTGTGGTTCCTGGTAGGGTTTACCTGGCGCAGGCTGATTCATCACTTCGGTCTTTTGGTGCTGATGACGATACCAGAGCTATTGCAGGCTCGTGAGAGGCAGTCCATTTCGTGCTGCATCATCTGCTCTGTGCTGGCACTGAGGGCGCAGTCATCAGCAAACAAGAAGTCCCTGATGATGGTCTCTTTCACCTTTGTAACAGCCTGCAGTCGCCTGAGGTTGAACAGCCCACCGTCAGTCCTGTATCTGATGTGTATACCACCCTGGCAGTCATGGAAGGCATCAGTCAGCATGGCGGAGAAGACCATGCTGAAGAGTGTAGGGGCGAGAACGCAGCCTTGCTTTACGCCGTTGGTCACTGGAAAGGCTTCTGACTTAAACTAAAGTGTTCAGCCCATCTCTCCAGAATCTGCTTCTTTTCTGTCAGCAGCTGGGTCCCATCTGCACTGAGGAGGGGGGAGGAGCTGGAGGACTGGGGTCCATACACAGCCTTCAGACCATCTTAGAAATGCTCAGTGTCATGACTGTCTGTGTAGCCCTGGATTTCATCGGCCCTTTTGCTGAACCAGGCATCCTGCATTATGCGAAGCCTCTTCTTCACTTTTTGTTTTGCACTGGTGAAGGGCATCTTCCTTAGTTTGTGATGTGGGGTCATTCTGGTGCACTCTGAACAGCTGGTGTTTCTCTGACTGCAGTGTCTGCACTTCAGTGTCATTCTCATCAAACCAGTCTTGGTTTCTACGGGTTGCTGGTCCGAGGTGTTTCAGGGCAGTAGAGTGGACTACATCTCTGAAGACCTTCCACTGCTCTTCAATGCTGCTGTGGTCATCCTCTCATGTCTTGGGCTGCCTGCCATCTACGTCATTGGAGAAATCTTTTGCAACTTTACTATCCTTGAGCTTGGAGACGTTGAACCTCTTTGCAGTCTTCTGATCTTGGGGTCTTTGCATGGGCAGGATGCGGAGTGAAAACTTTTACACAATGAAGCAATGATTAATCCAGCAGTCGGTACCACACATGGCCTTCATCACTCTCACGGATCTCTCTTCCTGGTGATGACATAATCAATCCGTTGGTGCATCCATGATGTCTTGTTGCGGGTAGGGAGGCGGAACAGAGTGTTGGTGATGACAAGGTCATGACTAGTGCACATCTTGAGAAGTAGGAGGCCATTGCTATTGCAAGTGCCAGTACCGTGTCTCCCAGGTCTAGTGATCAGTCCCCACTCTGGCGTTGAAGTCCCAAGTACGTTAGCTTCTCAGACAGTGGGATTGCTGTGATGAGAGTGTCTAGTTCTTTGTAGAACTTGTCCTTGATGTCATCTGGGTTGGTCATTGTTGGGCGTACGTGCTGATTAGTGTTGCACTCTTCTTGTATCCAAGTGGAAGCTGGAGTGTGATCAGGCGATTGTTTATGCCCTCCGGGAGCTTGACAAGTTTCCGTGTAAGATGGGATCTGATGGCAAATCCCACGCCTGGCTCTCGCCGTTCAGTGCTGCTGCGTCCGCTCCAGAAGAATGTGTATCCTCCACCACATCCTGTGAGTTGGCCTTTGTCTGCTAGGCATGTTTCGCTAAGTGGTGGTATGTCAACCTTGTAGCGAGCAAGTTCTTCCGTGACCAGTGCAGTTCTTCACTCTGGTCTGTCTGCCTTGGCGTTTTCCAGTAGAGTTCGCACGTTCCACATGCCAAGGTTGACCACCTTTTTTTTGTTTTCTTCTTAGTTCAAGCGCGCTCGGAGGGACACCCCGCCAGCTGCGGTTTGCTGGCCAGGGTAAGGTGAAGCAGGCAATGTTTAGGGCACCTTTTCTAGCCCCTTCCTCTTGCTATGGAGGTGAGCAGTGCTGTCCTAAAAAGAGCTGCTCAGACACCCAGGAGGCTGCCGAACTCCACTTCTGCTTCATCCAGTAAAGAGCGACCACATGCCCTGGGCCGCCTGTGTGCAGGCTCATGACTGACAGCTCCCCCAGAGTGTCCACACCTGCTGCCTTCGCCACTTGCCCATCACCACAGGACTGGAGGTTTGCGCTGTCGGGTTTGAAGTCATGACTTGTGCTTGACTTGGATTATAGTGAGGGAGAGCTGCGCATCATCAGCCTCACTCTCTTGCCCCAGTCCATCTGTGTCCAGTGGCAAGACGAAGTCGAGACGGCTGGAGATAGATTGGGGTGCAGTGGATGACCGTGACATGTGTCTTTTGTGTCTTGACATGCCGTGTCTGCTCCACAATGCGTTGCTGGGAATCGCCTTTCTGCCCGTTGAACCACAGTGGTTTCTTCCGCGCAGTCCGCTGAATTCAGCTTCGCATACAAGGAAGACAAGCCCTAGAGTTGAGGGTTGGTGACCCGTCAACTTACCAGCTATGCTTGCGGTATGCTCGCAAGATAGTGGAGACTGTGGGGGCGGGAACGTCCAGCTTCCCGTACAAGTCCAAAGGACTTGCCCACTGCCCACTGCATGTATCATACATATAATGTATAGTCAGTCTGAATGGCCAGCCCTGAACTCAAAATGGTGAAAAACTGTTTCCATTTTCATCAATTACAATTTTACAAAAGGAAACAAAATGTAACCTTTCTATAACAAAGCCAAAAAATTGGTCTGGTGACATTGACAGGTTACCTCTCTCTCTCTCTCTCTTTTTTTTTTTTACATTTTGCTGATGGCTGGCACTTGGGATAGCTTCAGGACATCCCATAAGAAACAGAGACCCCATTTTTCTAAATTGAACTGTGAATTTCAGAAAATTTGTTACAAAAAAAAAAAAAAAAAAAAAAAAAAAAAATTTGCAAGAAAAGTGTGTGTGTGTGTGTGTGTGTGTGTGTGTGTGTGTGTGTGTGTGTGTGTGTGTGTGTGTTGGACAGAAAAAAAGGGTAGGGTGAGGGGTGAGAGGTAAGTAGAAGTAGTGGAGCACCGTTTGTGTTTTCAATATTTAGTAGCAGTAAAAGCATATGATGATGACATCGCTAGAATTCATACTTTTCATGTCAGTGGGACACCATGCACTGTGACGAGGCTGATACTGTGCTAGAGTAGAAAACATAAACAAATGTCGTAAACGCAACCCATATGCTGCCAGAGTGAAAGACGTTGACAAACTATGCTGTAAACACACAAGTGACGCTGTTTGTGCTTCCAAAGAATGAAAAGTTGATGACAGACCACTCAATACTTAAGATTCCAGACTCCCTTCCCCATCATCCTACCATTCTCTCCTTCCCTCACTGAACTTGCGGATTTTGTTTTTTTACTCAGAAGCCCTGATTTTATGTGCTAAATGTTCACTTGTAAGACATAACCTGATCATCAGTCTGAAAAATTTCTTTTTCACATTGTGCATAAGCAATCTTTTTCTTCACATAAAATACTACATGAAAAGACGTAATTTTATGGGTTTGATGAAGAATTACTACAGAAATTGAGAAAACATCACACAACAATCACCTCCCTTGCTAGGTTTTGATGGCTTCTATGGTAAATCTGACAAGCATGAAGCAATTAATTCTTCACCTTTGTGCATGTGTCATATGTGTGTGTGTGTGTGTGTGTGTGTGTGTGTGTGTGTGTGTGTGTGTGTATGTGTGTGTGTGTGTGTGTGTAGTCTGTGTGTGTGTGTGTGTGTGTGTGTGTGTGTGTCTGTCTGTGTGTGTCTGACTGTCTATCTGCTGCTTATATAAGTACTATTAGTTTAAAAAATTTTGAACTGACAGAATAAAAAAGGAAAGCTGGGTTACCCATAACCATAACCCCCTCCCCACTCCCCCTCAATTATTTTTCCTGTAATGAATACGACAAGCTCAGAAAGATAGTAGTTAGCTACAGCAGTGAAAGCAGTACATATAAATGATCACTACCACCTTGAGAAGTAAAAGTTTTGTAACAGTGGTGAATCTAAAACTAATTCATCATAAAAATCGGTTTCTTTGGCTACTTAATCATAAGAGCTGGCTGAATACCAGGAAATGTTTTCTTCCATGCTTCATATTCTTTCTCTACTAATAGTAATACATTGTTGGAAATATTGGTATAATTGTTTGGTATGTTATATCACTGTTACTAGTGTAGCTATCCATCTGGAGTAAATACTAATGATGACTAAATAGAGTAATGTGTGTTCAAACAGAATCTGGAGTAAATAATGTCTAAATAAGTAAATGTGTGTTTAAATAATATCAGTATTTCTGTGCTGTTGCCTGCAGAACAAAATCAGACATTTATTCAATGATTCCAATTTTCAGGTAATGAATCATAACCTCATTCATGAATGTTGCCAGAACTATGGTGAAGAGATTTTCGTATTGCGTCATTTGAATGGACCTGCTTCTATTGTCATTGCCTTCTTTGTGTTCACAACTTAGAGATACTGTAATGAACATTCTGTCTGTCTCCAAATCTGCCTACTCTTTGATTTTACTTTCACTGAAATAAATCTAGGCTTTTAACTATTAAGTACTTCAAAAGTATTAAATGTGTTCACACCATTTCACATTTTTCCTGTGCGCAACAGAACATTACCCCCTCCCGTACACACACACACACACACACTTCTTTTTTTTTTTTTTTCATATATGTAGTACATAATGCATTGTATACAGTTACTGTCTAGTACTGAAGTAGGCTTAGTCAAGTTTGCTGTTTAACCTAGCTGTTCTTTCGAAAACCCGGAAATGACTATACCAATTTCGACCTGTCGTCTGTGTTTAATTTTTTAAAATTAATCACTTCCAAGTCCAAGTTCTCTCTTCAAATACAAAACCAAATCTGTAGTGATCAATACTACACGTCTTCTGTTTACCTCTCCTGTCTGGATGGATGTCCAGGTCGGGTAATGAGCGCTGTTCCTCCGACGACCACGGCACAATCCTCCACAAAACTGCAGTCGGGGTAGTTTTCATCTTCCTGGAGTTCGATCAAGTTCACGTCACAGTTTTTCAGTACTTCGCGGATCGTTTCATATTCTTCTCGAGAGCCCTTTCTAAGTTGATCCCTCCTTTCAAATGTTGATCCAACACTTCTAGACTGAAATGAATTGGGAATCCGACAAATAATCGCATAGTTAGCTTGAAATGGGTTCGCCATTTTTGCTTGTTCAAGTTGAGTGACCTCAAATACGCGTCACACTGAGTTATCTGCTCGTGATGTAGAGCACTTATCTCCCTTCGCTAAAATTAAAAAAAAAAAAACCTCAAATTAAAATAGATAAATAAATAAAATTAATAAATGAACGACTTATAAATGGTAGTTTCAAAACCTACATGAACTTATTGTTCCCTCCTATTTATTCTGTCTCCTAGAAGCAGAGCTACGAATACTATATGTTTTTTTTTTTTTTTTTTTTTTTTTTTTTTTTTTTTTTTTTTTAAAGTTTCCGGTTCGACCAGTTCAGCCAGCCATTACCGCATTCCGGGATGATTATTCACTGAGTTGTCATTGCTCCCCGGTCCCCGCCAGTCCTTTCGTTTTATGAATCTCGCGTGAACTTCTTGTCCGTCCGCCCACCCAGTGTTGAGTTGTCTGTTTCGGTTTCTGCTGATCTGGCTCTTATAGGGACATTTACATGCCAACCCTCCCGATTTTTTTTTTCTCGAATTTCCGTAATTTAGAAATTATTAGACTACCCAATTTAGCGCAAATTTTGGTTAAAAAAAAAGTAAATAAAAGAAAAAAAAATTGAAGGGGGGCGAGGGGTTTGAGATGGACATTTTTGAATAGGGATGATAAAGTATTCCACAATTATACTAAAACGATGTTATGTTGATGTTGGTATTTACTAAGCATGCAAAACGTGATGTATTCTTTTCAAACTCTTCACTTGTCAACAATGCGTTTAGTCAAAAGCCGAATTACTGCTGTTCAGCCAGTCTCACCCCCTTCATGTCCTTTTTCCCGAAGTATGACTTCAGAGAGCTGGCTGGTATGGTCATTCGGGCAGGAATACGATGTGCTTATTAGTACCAGTCTACTAGGTCTGTCACTATTAGTAGGCTACTAGGTCTGCCAATCGCGCCAGAAGCCACTGAGGTCGCCCAGTCTGGGATCACGGATATCGGCCTATGTTTCCACAGGCCTTTATGCTTTGCAGGTCTATGTTTCCACAGATCTTATGCTTTGCAGGTCTATGTTTCCACAGGTCTTCATGCTTTGCAGGTCTATGTTTCCACAGGTCTTCATGCTTTGCAGGTCTATGTTTCCACAGGTCTTTATCCTTTGCAGGTCTATGTTTCCACAGGCCTTTATGCTTTGCAGGTCTATGTTTCCACAGGTCTTTATGTTTTGCAGGTCTATGTTTCCACAGATCTTATGCTTTGCAGGTCTATTTCCACAGATTTTATGCTTTGCAGGTCTATGTTTCCACAGATCTTATGCTTTGCAGGTCTATGTTTCCACAGATCTTTATGCTTTGCAGGTCTATGTTTCCACAGGCCTTTATGCTTTGCAGGTCTATGTTTCCACAGGTCTTCATGCTTTGCAGGTCTATGTTTCCACAGGTCTTATGCTTTGCAGGTCTATGTTTCCACAGGTCTTTATGCTTTGCAGGCCTATGTTTCCACAGGCCTTTATGTTTTGCAGGTCTATGTTTCCACAGGTCTTTATGCTTTGCAGGTCTATGTTTCCACAGGTCTTTATGCCTTTGCAGGTCTTTGTTTCCACGGGTCTTTATGCTTTGCGGGTCTATGTTTCTATGGGCCTTTATGCTTTGCAGGTCTATGTTTCCACAGGTCTTTATGCTTTGCAGGTCTATGTTTCCACAGGTCTTTATGCTTTGCAGGTTTATGTTTCCACAGGTCTTTATGCTTTGTAGGCCTATGTTTCCACAGGTCTTTATGCTTTGCAGATCTATGTTTCCACAGGTCTTTATGCTTTGCAGGTCTATATTTCCACAGGTCTTTATGCTTTGCAGGTCTTTGTTTCCACGGGCCTTTATGCTTTGCGGGTCTATTTTCATACGGGCCTTTATGCTTTGCGGGTCTATTTTTCACAGGTCTTTATGCTTTGCGGGTCTATTTTTCCACAGGTCTTTATGCTTTGCGGGTCTATTTTTCCATGGGTCTTTTGGGTTGCATGTCATTGTTTCCACAGGTATGTGTTCCTCCCCCCTCCCTCCTCGTCCCCCCTCGTGTTACCCAGGTCTATGCCCCACCCCCCCACTCCCCTTGTCTATGTCCCTCACTCCCCCTCCCCCTTTCCACCATCCCTCCAAGTCAGTCTCCGAGTCTGCATCTGCAAATACGCCGAAGAAACCAGCACCGGAATATTCACGCCAGATCAGAAAATCGAAAACAAACTCTCTCTCTCTCTCTCTCTCTCTCTCTCTCTCTCTCTCTGGAAAGAGAGGGACAGAGAGAGATTCAGATTCAGAAGGAGAGGAGGTGGCCATCCAAGTGGCCATGCTGTCACCGAGGGTCAGAGCGGACGGTGTCGTCTTGGAGTGCCCCTCACGTGCATGTTCTGTGGCAGTTTGTTTACTTCGTTGCAGGGACGTGAAACAGAATCCGGGATCCAAGTAGACAGCCTTCGACAGAGCAGACTGAACAGTTTAGGGCGTTGAACGGGAACAAGCATGACAGGATAGGCACCTTTTATGAGAATAACTTAATTTGTCCATTATGTAAAAATTTACAAGAAAATGAGGTTCACTTTGCTCTTTGTTGTTCAGCTCAAAAAAAAAAAAAAAAAAAAATCGTGAATTTTTGTGTTTGACCTAAAGAGAACCTTCTTTATTCAAATTGTGCGTGTCAATGTTTTCAACCTCCAAGATGTTCAAAATTTTTTCCTTGTTTTTATATAAAGCATTAAGCTAGGAGAACAGCTATATCATGAAAAGACCACTGCTGTACATTCTGATCCAGCTTGTAGCTTTCATTTCCGTTGTTGTTATATTGTATTCAGCCCTACATATAAAATAAAATGTCTGAGAGAGAGAGAGAGAGAGAGAGAGAGAGAGAGAGAGAGAGAGAGAGAGAGAGAGAGGTTGCTGCTGGTCCCATTTGTCTTTTTTACAGAATCCTCCACCCTCACAGCAGGAGATCGACTTTTGGCCAGTTCGATAAAAACAGTAGGATTATTGCCTTTGTTGGGGGAGTGGCAGCAGTAGGTTATGGTTCAGTTTCAGCACACACACACTCCCCTTGTGTGCCGACGGGGGGTACGTAGTCCTCTTTGATAACACCGGCTGAGCGACGCTGAATACCCTCGAGCTTGTTGATGTACTATGTCATTTGGTGGCAGTCCCGTACCGTATGGAGCTTATTTTCCTCGCTTCTTGTGGACAGAACTGCCGGTTTCCCTTGAGCAGCCCTAAGCTGGCGTTGGCTCTCTTCATAATGCTACTGACATTTTCTGACTAGGAATGTTACCATCAAATTGCGTGCACCCATGGGTTTGGGTTTACCTGTTGAAGAATGGGTGGTTGTCTATCTGATCAAATAGGATGAATTGCTGTTGACACGCAGAAGGAAATATTTTTTTGCTTTGAATTTCCTTACCCATTCTTTTGCCATGCTTTGAGATTTCCAGATCTTTTTGCTGGAGTCTGTGGTCCGCCTCTGTCTGGATTTGCCAAAGGAGGAGGCATTCATACGCAAAAAGATGTACTTGTGATCTCACAGCTTCTGGCAAGTCATTGATATGACAGAGAGAAAGAGAAAAAGTCCCGGCACATTGCCCCTAGGTAATACTCCGTGGTATTCATGAATCCACTGGAACTTCTCTGGATTGTTCAGTTTCTACCACCTCTGTCATATGTCGATGAATGAGAAAAGTGGTTAGCCAGTGGAGCAAGTTTCCCTTTATGCTGTAGCCATCCAGTTTGGTCTGCAGCATTGCCTGGGACACTGTATAGGATGTTTTGGAGAAACCTAAAACGGCAACGTCTCTCTGAGCACAAAAAGAAAGGCGAAGAAGATACACCTGAAGGTGCCAATGAAAGCCAGAGAAGTACTGCCGTCAACTGTCAATCCAACCAGCCGGGAGCAGCACCTTTGGAAGCCTGCGCTGTGTTCACATAGGGTTCAGGCACGCACAGGGCAGTCCATGAAGACTGCAATAGGCATAACTGCTCTCTGACAGATGCCATTGAGTGACCACGGACGTGATACAACAGAACCTACATGGAAGCATCCCCATGGGTGTACGAGCCACTACTTCATGATTGCAGCGAAAAAGGCCACCATCGAGTGAACTGCTGCGCGCATGCTTCAACCCCACTCGTTGCCGTTTCGTTGACAATACAACTCCAGACACAGCCAAGCTTTCGCTACAAGGTCTTACATGCCCTCTGAAGAAGACCTTGGCTTACAGTCTTTCCTGCTGTCAACAGGACTTTTCCTGCGGTCAGTGGGTCTTTCCTCCCTGCCATTGTGCCTTTTCCCAGAGTCGGCCGAAAGGCAGATAAGAAAGAGATGCATCCGAAGGTGCCAGTGAGACCCAGAGAAGTTCTGTCCTCAACTTTCGAACTAAACAGCTATATGATCCAAATGAAACACGGAAACACCATTTTGAGCTTTCGGATCTTGTACCTCCCGTGGAAGCCTGTGCTGTGTTCATATACAATGCAGACACGACGGGGCATTCCATTAAGTATTCAAAAGACACGACTATTCTTTGGCACATACCATTTTGTGACCACCGGATGCGACGCAGCATAACCTCCATGAAAAATCCTGATGGGTGTGCCAGCCCATAAGTCGATGGGTGAGGAAAGTGGCCATCCGCTGCAGCAGGTTTCTCTTGATACCAGAGCCATCCAGTGTGGTCGGTAGCAATGCGTGGGATACTGCACTGGATGCTGTAGACAAACTCAAAATGGCGACGTCTGTCTGAATTTTCTGACCAAGCTTCGGCAAAGATCGTGGCGTGTTACTAGTTGCGTCTCACAGGAATAGCCTGCGATAATGCTGGTAAAAATGCTGTAGCGCTCAAAGTGCTTCATCAGGTGTCAGCAAATATTGTGCTCCCGGAGTTTGCTGGATACTCATGTAAGAAAACCTGATCTGTAGTAGTTGCCTGCAAGGTGTTTGTCCCCCTTTGTATAAACTGGAGCTACATTAAGGTTGCTCCAGGTGAACATTGACGTTGCTCCGGACACCTGGTAATTTGCCTTGGTTGACTTACTTGGTGGATGGAATCAGTCATTCCGCTAAGTAGCTCCCCTTCTATCTGCACCACCATTCCCATCTGCCTCCCAGTGACCGCAGTGAAAGATCTTGTGACACAAAATGGGTCTAGTGGTGCGATCGTAGCTCACAGATCGAGTGACCCAGATGGGTCGCAGTGACTCAAAACAGATAGGGTGAATCTGCAACTTGCATCCCCCAATCGACATTAGGCGATGGGACTTAAACCTCTAACCTTAACATATAGTTCTCAAAATTGAAAATTAAATGAGGCAAACAAAAGTAAACAGTAAACAGTAGGGGTACTTTTGCTCCCATAAGAAAACCTAACACAGAGTAACTTTGATTCAAAACTGGCACAGCCTTTTTGACTTGAACAAGTCAGACAAACACAAAGACGAACAATCTAATAGTGGGGGGAAAAAACAAGCGCAGGCCAACAACTCAGCTGTGTTGGTAGTAAGCACTTGGCAAAGATTTGGACTTAAGAGGGGGGGGGGGGGGGGGGGGGGGGGGGGGGGGGGGGGTGTCCATATCTATAATATATTTTTCTAATTTCATATTCCCAGTTTTTCCTCCATCTTCAACCCCCCCCCCCCCCCCCCTCCTTAAGTCCAAATCTTTGCCAAGTGATTACTATCAAGACAGCTGAGTTGTTGGCCTGCACTTGTTTTTTTCCCCCACTGTTAGATTGTTCTTCTTTGTGTTTGTCTGACTTTATTCAAGTTTAAAAGGGTGTGCCAGTCTTGAATCAAAGTTACTCTGTGTTAGGTTTTCTTATGGGAGCAAAAGTTACCCTACTTGTTTACTGTCTACAGATCTCAGTCTGGGAACAACTTGTGCTTAACACCCTACCCTACTTCACCTTTCAGGGCCTTCAATAATGATAATGATAACAATTATGACAGGTGATATATCCAAGTCTGTCCCACTGTGTACGTTTTATCTTCAACAAAGGCAAGTGGCAAACGATAGATCAAC
>JADBJO010003251.1:217500-225000 GCA_016801955.1 Conus betulinus
CTGCTGTCATTCAGAGAGGAAGATACGTTATTAGAGCTCTGCAGTTAATTAACGTTTTTTGTAGATTACTCTTCTGTTGATCAGTGAAGACCTCTGAAATCAGTGGCAGTGACATCATGCTATCGGCAGTCCATGATCTCAGGGTTCGGTGTGGCGGGTTTGTACCGGTATTCATAAATGTTATGTCAAAGAGAGCCAGATTCCAGCTAGCCATGACGGTCTGTGAGTTGAAAGTACACGTCCATGGCATCGGTGTCATGGCAGGCTTGGTCCTCACCTCCTCCTTCTTCTTCAGCGACCTCTTGCTTCAATGTGGCGATGTCAAGTCAAATCCCGGACCCAAGTCCAGCAGCTCCACGAAGCAGTCCCGCCTGACCTCTGATAGTGCTGTATGCCCAGCAAGTACGGACCGTTCTGTGGCTTCTGATCCTTACCACGCTACAAGTACTGCGGGTGAGATAATAGCCGACCACCGCGTACTAAAGGGCATTTCGACATTGCTGTTGACCTTAAACACCAAATTTGACGACCTGAAAGGTGTCAAGGACTCAGCTGACAAACTGAAAAGGGATATGCATGATATGAAAGAGATGATAATGATCTCCGTATGCAAACGACAACCTTAAAGCACAGAACAGTGCGATGAGAAACATATTGTGCATTTGGAGGAGAAAGTAGATTATCTTGAAGGACGATCGAAAAGTCCGTAAAAACGGACAGCCTCGAAGAAAAGGAGAAATCAGACAAGACTGTGCGAACATTGTTCACGACATGTTAACTATAACTGTCAAAAACGGTAGAATTTGACAGGATCATCTCAGAAATAAGCCTTACTCACCTATCATTGGCAGATGTACTTGTAGACAAAGATAAAGACAAAATTTTGAGAGCCAAAAAGAAGTTAAAGAACAGCTCAACATTCATTGGTGAAGACTATACACAGAGAGTCCGGGACATCAGGAAGACTTTAGGACCACACTTAAAGGCTGCCAGAAATTATAACAAAACAGCCACCATGATTTATGACCATCTCATCGAGGGCAAGGAATTTGTTCTAGATGGGAATGACCAAATAAACGAAGTCAGATGAGGGGTTGGTCGGCGTCAGGCATCAATGTTAAGTTTACACAATGAACACATGAGATCGATTATTGAAGGTCTAAGCGTAGTCAATTTTGATCTGACACCGGATACGAACATAAAATACAGAAACGCACATGCACATGACCGTATGTCATGTTCACCGAACGAGGGATGTGGGCAGTGTCGATGTATGACAGGGCGTTGTGAAATCCATGCTAGTTCTTCACGGAATGGAAGGATCTGTGATTCCAGCCGTACGAAGCACGTGGGAATGGTAGGGAGAAGATAACCGGAAGAGATAACAACGGAACCATATTGATGCATGAAAGCATGAATGGAACTATGAATGACTGTTTGAAACCAAACAAAAACTCATTTCTTTTCTTCGTTGGAATGTGGATGGCTTCTTGTCTATACTAAACGATCAACAGTTTTATCCTATAGTTGTATAGATATATGCCTTCGTCTCGGTGTGTCTAGTTCAAATCTTTATGGGGATAGTGGATTTCTATCTTTTCCTGTCATTCGTGTGTTTTTTTTTTTTTTTTTTTTCAATTTGCGATTAAGTTGACAAGGCAGGGGTGGAGATCAGGTGGAATGGTGTGTTTTGAGTAAAACACAGTTTATGTCTTGGTATCTGACCTAAAGTGTGAACAAAATAACATTTTGTGTTTCTTAATCAACAAGAACTTATTTGGTTTTGAAAATGATATTGTTTGGGTATGTGTTAACGTACGTCTCATAGATTCTCCATGTTATGAAACAGTTGACATTGAAGATGGAATCAGCTCTCTTGAAGAGGTCTTAATGGACAAAATACCATTACATGATAAAATTCATATCCTTTTGTGTGGAGACTTCAATGGCAGAACGCAGACATTTTCCACTTCAGTAATGAAGAGTTTAGCTGGTTCAGTATCAGTAATGAGAGCGATGAAAAAAAAATCCCATAATACATTCAAAAGATTTAGCGCTGAATGTGTATGGAAGAATGATTCTTAATTTTTGCGTCGCTTTTAGGCTGTTTATTATAAATGGTGTATGCAATGGTAATCATACTGGTCACTACACAGTAAGTAGTGAGAATAACTACTTCATAGTTTCTGAAGATCTTTTTGATTAAATAGACAAAATAAGAAATTGTTGCCATCTGCAGGTCTCAGATATGATTGATTCTAACCGTCCACCATTGGAATTTTATTTCAGCAAATAATGATCGAAATAAGTTGTGATAATGAATGCAGTAATACACCATCTTTTGTTACAAAAAAAAAAAAACAGTTTGGAATGTTGATATAGCACAACAATTCCATGACTGTATGCATTCCAGAAAAACTAAAGGGAAACTTAATTAAGCCAGCGGTTTGATGGACACCGACATAAATCAGGCACTAGCTTTATTTAATGATTGTATACGAGAACAAGCAGCTTTATGGAAAAGAAAATTTATATAAATCAGGAAAATCAGATAAATGATATGATGAAGGATGCAAACCTTCTAAGCATAATGTCAGAAAACGTTTGAGAACTTGTAAAAATATTTTCCAAAAAAGAAACGGAATCGTCCCCAAACCGTGAATCTGACCGTGAAAGAGAACAATGCAGTCTTTTGCAAAGCTAGAAGACAAGACAAGAAATTATTACAAAGAAAGAAAAAGGAATGCAACAAAACTGTATTTGAGCAACTAATCAGTTGCATTGCATGTGCATTGATGACCATGAATAATTTTGGCATAATATAAGCAGAGTTTCTAGTAAGAATAAATTTCAATCCAACAAAATCTCTGGTCAAGAATGGTTTCAATGTTTTAAAGGAGTGTTAGAAAAACACGATACTGATAACAATAGAAAAAGTTTTACGGATGCTACTGATGTTTCAGATAATCTATCTGATAGTACTTACGGAACTGACGACAGTCAAGGCGTTGGAACTGATGAGCATGAGAATGAAGAGGATAATGTTGGCATTATGAACTGGCCCATTACAAAGTAAGAAGTCTTAGTCTCAGTTAAAAAAAAAAAAAAACACCTGAAAAGTAAGAAAGCAGCAGGACCAAATGGCATTATTGGAGAGATATATAAAAATGCAGGAAATGACATCATTGATTTTTTAGTGAAAGATTTCACTGCATTATTTGTCACAGGTCAATATCCTCACTTATGGAAAGGATCTGTTATTATTCTGTTGTTTAAGAAAGACAATACAAATGATCCAAACTCTTACAGAAGAATTTCTCTATCAGATGTACGTAGTGCAATGTATAGCTGTATGAGTAATTCAAGATTAGCAGATAGGGTCGATCAAAACAATATTATTACAGGTGAATTCCAAGCTGGGTTTTTAAGAAAATTGTTCTACAATTGATCATACGTTCACGTTGTTGGCAATGGTACAAAAAACAAATTTCGTCCTAATAAAAAATTTCATGTTGCATTTATTGATTTCGAGAAAGCTTTTGATACTATTTCAAGAAATCTACTGTGGCCTATTTTGATTAAAAGTGAATTAAAGGTAAAATATATAGACGTATAAGATGTATGTGCGAAATTGTTAAAGCTCGACTTTGCTGTAGTACACAGTATTCAGGCTACATATATTGCACTAATGGTGTTTATATAAACTAACTCGCTCTCGATGTTATTGACAAACTAATGGTAGATTTCATTTCATTGAATTTTTTTCTTTCGTTTGCTGATGACATGATTTTGTTGTCAGGAACCGTGGCTGGCCCACAAACGCAGTTAAGTACTCTTTATAGAGCTGCATGCCATTACCGCTTAAAGTCAATTTGGAAGAAATAGCATTGTAATCTTCAGACAAGGTGTGTATCTAGCAAGTACTGAGAGATGGCTTTACAACAATATAAAGATAAAGGTAGTAAATTCTTATTGATATCTAGGCGTCTTATTTTCTACCAGACAGTTTTAGACATGTATGCCAAGATTTAGCAAGGAAAGGGAAACGAGGTGCCATTAGCATTATTTGCAAGTTGAATCAACTAAATGATAACTCCTTAAAGTTGTTCGTGAAGCTTTTGGATTTCCAGATTCGACCCGTACTTGTATAGGATGCTGAGATTTGGGGTTTAGAAAATGCTTCATCCGCGACTGAAAGTGTTAATTTATTTGTATTAATTTAACACTATCTCTGCGTATGCGTGCAGCATGAGTCTCTCTCCCCCCCCCCCCCCCCCCCCCCCCCCCCCCCCCGCACACAGCCACTAACGCTAAAACCCACGCCTATGTAACGATTTTGGCATTTTTAGAATTTATTTTACGTGTTATGTTTGGTCCGAGTTAACGTCATGTTTGGTATGTCCGAAAAGAAGAAATCAAGGACTTTTAGATAAGTTTACTTACAAAAGTCTAAGCGATCCTGCGTTGAGACAACGCACGGATAAATGAAGTAACCAAAACACATCGAAATACAAACAAGTAGAGTTTGACGATCAGTGTTTTGTAATGGCATGCAGACAAATCGATACAAAAATGCGCTCACCTAATACAGTTGTGGTTACGATACTTTTCGCTATCAGTTATCATTCATTTTAAAACAATTTCACATAATTTGGGCTAGAGAGATTTTGCAAGTCAAGCGCCTGTGTGTGTGTTACTGAATCAGTCGAATTGGTTGATTCGTCATCGTAATCAAGAACATCTTCAAATAGAATGGGCTCATCTTCCCTATTATCTCCACTGTCGATCAACTCTCCTTCGTTATTGGAACAGCCTTGAATGCATTGAAACAGTAACGGCGCTGAGCTGGCATTTTTACTAGACTCTAGCAGACGAAAGGCCGGTGCCAGCAATGCGGTCAGTTCCAAGTTGGAAAAACATAGCAAGGGGGTTCTTTGTCTCAGCCGCAGATAGCGTCGGTGAACTTTGGTTGAACTTAACAACCAGGGTATGTCAGGCTATCAGGAACCCTCTACTAACTTCTAGCGGAAGTTACTTCTCTTAGACCGTTACAGTTTGAGTAGTAGAATTTTACGAAATAGAACGCACGGACTCGTGCGTTCCGTAGACAACGGAGCTTTCAGTCAGCGCACAGCACCGTGCGTGCCGCAGGCAACAGAGCTTTGAGCAGCGCACAGAGCTGTGCGTGCCGTAGGCTTAAAGTCAAAGAAGTATCTGGGAATTAGTATAAAACATTAAACGACCTTATGAATGGTGAATTGAATCGATTCCATTAGCGATTAATACTAGTGTTTCTTGTATTAGATACTGATTGAAACTGACTCGAATAGAGGAACACAGACTATCATCCAAAGCGTATAAAATGTTATTAAATATGGCCAATAGGGGAGAAATCAACTGGGCTTAAAAAAAAAAACCCTGATGTTTTGAATGGTTATAGCTTCTCTTATGTATGGGAGTACCAAGGCGTTAAGAGCATAAATTCCTTTTTAAACAAGGACTAGTGGACTGCAGGTGGCAGAACTGGAACTATCATATGAATAACAGTGACAAATTTATAGACTACAGGAAATTCAAGACATCACATGATCTCGAGCCACATTTACTATTGGGTTTGGATAGATTTATCCAATACCTTCTAAGAAAATTTAGATTTCCAATATCTGATTTAGCAATGCATAGTTTCAGATATATAGAGGAATTGTGATTGTGGAACAAAATGCCCGTTATGCACATCTGCCACCGATGATGAAATTCACTTTGTTTTTGTTGTCATGAACAATCCCTTACTTCAGATTAACGTTACTTTTAGCATCAGAAAATGCACAGATCGTCAGAAATTTTGCTATATATCTTTATAAAACCTTTAATAAAAGAAAAATTGTTATGTCTTGAATGATCAATTTTACTTGTCCTTTGAAGTCAATTAAGTGCATGATACTTTATATAAACAGATTATTAATATTTTCATTCATTTTTTCTCTTCGTTTCCTTTGTGAGACGTTCCACCATGTCTTTTGAATTAGCTTTCAAGCAGATGGTGGATGGCAGTATCATCTGAATTTGCCGTATTTTTGGCCTTACTGAATAAAATTCTGTTCTGTTCTGTTCTGTTCTGTTCTGTTCTGTTCTCTCTCTCTCTCTCTCTAACTCCTCTCTCTCTCTCTCTCTCTCTCTCTCTCTCTCTCTCTCTCTCTCTCTAGTAGTAGTAGTAGAAGCAGTAGTAGTAGTAGAATTGAGTAATTGAGAAGTAGTAGTAGTAGTAGTGATAATAGTAGTAGTAGTGTAGTAGAAGTGGAAGTAGCAGTGGTAGTAGTCATATAGCTACCACCAATGTTAATGAATCACAGACACCCCATGCAAACGAGGTGATGACAAACTTGGAGTAAACGACAAGAAAAAATGAATGACTGCCTGTGTGCATGAAGTAAGAGGTGAACGGCAGCGCTACAAGCGGCAAAGTGGTCGGAAACCCGAAATCTCGGCGACCCTTCATGACCAACGCGCTGCTGTAACTGTTGATAAACTGGGAATCCGGACTGACCGTTACCCCCTGTTCGGTGTTCGTCATTATCTTCTATGGGTTATGTTTTTTCTGTGATCTGATTCCCGCTTCGCGATGTACTTTCCTCTAATATATATTCGTGATTTTCATTTCCAATGTTTGTGTATGCACGGTCCCTATCCCTCCTCCCACCCATCTTTGTGTGTGAGCATGCTAAAGCTTACGATTATTGGGTATAGGTTTGCTAAAGCTTACCATTATCGTGTATAGTTTGCTAAAGCTTACCATTATTGTGTATAGTTTGCTAAAGCTTACCATTATTGGGTATAGTCTGCTAAAGCTTACCATTATTGTGTATAGTATGCTAAAGCTTACCATTCTTGGGTATAGTTTGCTAAAGCTTACCATTATTGTGTATAGGTTTGCTAAAGCTTACCATTATTGTGTAGGTTTTGCTAAAGCTTACCATTATTGTGTATAGCTTGCTAGAGCTTACCATTATTGGGTATTGTTTGCTAAAGCTTACAATTATTGTGTATAGGTTTGCTAGAGCTTACCATTATTGTGTATAGTTTGTTAAAGCTTACCATTATTGGGTATAGGTTTGCTAAAGCTTACCATTATTGTGTATAGGTTTGCTAGAGCTTACCATTATTGTGTATAGGTTTGCTAAAGCTTACCGTTATTGGGTATAGGTTTGCTAAAGCTTACCATTGCTGGGTATCGGTTTGCTAAAGCTTACCATTATTGTGCATAGTTTGTTAAAGCTTACCATTATTGAGTATAGTTTGTTAAAGCTTACCATTATTGTGTATAGGTTTGCTAAACCATTGTTGGGTACCATTATTGGGTATAGGTTTGCTAAAGCTTACCATTATTGGTATAAGTTTGCTAAAGCTACCATTATTGGGTATAGGTTTGCTAAAGCTTACCATTATTGGGTATAGGTTTGCTAAAGCTTACCATTATTGGGTATAGGTTTGCTAAAGCTTACC
>JADBJO010003251.1:230000-245000 GCA_016801955.1 Conus betulinus
TAGAAGCTTTTAAGCGAAAATTTTATTGGAGATTATACAATTTAAAATGAAACTGTTTACTTCTGTGTGTTTTTTATTTTTACCCCAAAGCACACACACACACACACACACACACACACACACACACACACACACACACACACATATATATATATATATATATATATATATATATATATATATATATATATACTGCTAAAATAGTATGGTAAAAGGAAGTTTTAAAATCAATAGATCTGTTTCGAGCGCTGGCTCTCCTCAGATGGTTTTGGGTCGCCTACTGCCGGTGTTATATGCCTAATGTCACTGTTTTTGCACGTGCGGATTGGCTGCACGTGTTGTTCGGTTTTCAGGTTGTTTATAGTTCAGGGTGCGTTTGCTGATTTCCATTTGTGCCTGCAGTTGTTTACTATTTCTACTTTAGTATTTAGGGTTGCTAAGTATGGTTTGCTAAGTATGGTTTGCATAGTATTAACCATTTTTCTGTTCATCTAATCTGTCACATAATGAAAGAGTATTCAACAACGCAGCAGCAGAATACCAAGAGGCATTGCAAAAAGTGGTTACAGCTACAAACTACAATACAACCCAGATAACAGCGTGAACAAAAAACAAAAAAAGCAGGAAAAGGAAAATCACATGGTACAACCCTCCATATGATGGACGAGTAAAAAACAAACGTAGGGAAAGAATTTTTCAAAATTCTGACAGCATCCTTCCCAAAAGAACACAAATTGTCCAAAATATTCAACAGAACACCATCAAACTATCATATTCATGCATGCCTAACCTTAAAATATAATTGATTCATCCAACAAAATGAAAAGCAACACAGCAAAGAAGGGTGAAGAAAGGAAATCCTGCAATTGTACTACAAAAGAACAGTGTCCCTTAAGCAACAAATGCCTCTATAACAACATTGTATACCAAGCCACTGTGACATCAGAAAATGAAAAAGAAACATACATAGGGATCACTGAAAATCACTTCAAAACAGATATGCAAACCATAAACAGTCATTCAACAAAGTAAAATACAAAAACCAAACAGAACTGAGCAAATATATTTGGAGACTTAAAGACAAAAAAATAAACTATAACATATCCTGGAAAATCATAAAAGGGCATCACCATACAATAACATTTCAAAAAGATGCAACCTATGTTCAACAGAAAAATGGTTAATACTATGCAAACCATACTTAGCAACCCTAAATACTAAAGTAGAAATAGTAAACAACTGCAGGCACAAATGGAAATCGTTGTCAGCCGCACCCTGCCGCACAACAACGTGCAGCCAATCAATCCGCACGTGCAAACAGTGACATTAGGCCATATAACACCGGCAGTAGGCGACCCAAAACCATCCTGAGGAGAGCCAGCGCTCGAAACAGATCTTTGATTTTAAAACTTCCTTTTACCATACTATTTTAGCAGATGTTGCTCCCCAAGGGGTTGAGCACTTTAAAAATTTTATTAGGCGTTTAGTAATATTCTTGATATATATATATATATATATATATATATATATATATATATATATATATATATATATATTAATAAATGTTGCTCCCCAAGGGGTTGAGCACTTTAAGAATTTTAGTATTTTAGTAGGCATTTAGTGGTATTTTTATATATTTATATATATATATATATATATATATATATATATATATATATATATATATATATATATATACACATGAAACAATAAATTCCAAGGATAAGTACCGAGCACCGTTCCAGCAACTTACAGAGCAGCTAGGTGTTGCAATGACTGCAAGAAATATTGAATTATAAACAAAGCTTGCTCTTATGTCTCAGATTGTAGAAATAGGGGGGTGGTAGCCTTCATATCTGATGATTCTGATGATAGCATTCTTCTTAAAACCGAAAAGGCAGAGGAGTCAAATTACCACTTTCCGCGGTCACTGAGGAGAAACAGTCAGGTTTCGAAATACCGGTATCTGACCAGGAGTTATATACTAGTGAGCTTTTCTCCCCATTGGAGATGGTCTTCCTCTTTGGAGACTATAAGCTTGCTGAGGGTTCATTTTGAGAAGCATTTATTTATTCCCCATTCACCCACTCAAGCACATACTGTCAGTTAGGCAGAATCATCTACCACTGCAGATATGAAGGCTTACCACCCCCCTATTTCTACAATCTGAGACATAAGAGCAAGCTTTGTTTATAATTCAATATATATATATATATATATATATATATATATATATATATATATATATATATATATATATATATATATATATGGGTGTGGGTGTGGATGGGTGTGTGAACCTACGTACATGTATTACATTCTGATGAAAAATGGTGTAAATGGGAAGTTGTATAGCAGCTGTTCATGAAATGTATGAGTCTGTTCTTGCATGTGTCCGTGAGAAAGGAGCTTATACCGATTATTTCAGCTGCCCCCTGGGAGTGAAACAAGGGTGTCTGCTTAGCCCACTGTTGTTTACATTCTTCATAAACGAATTAGCGATAGATATATCGGGGGGAGGGAAACATGGAATACAAATGATACCTGGTGGTGCTGACTTATTTCTAATGCTTGTCGCTGATGATATTATTTCCCTCGCAGATACGCCTGTTGGTTTACAGAATCAATTAGACACTTTGAAAAAGGAATCAGAGAGGTTGAAATTAACAGTGAATCTAAACAAAACTAAATGTAATGGTTTTTTAGGAATGGCGGTTACTTGTCAAAATATAAAAGAAAGATAGTTTTATGGTGGAGAAGAAGTTTAAAGTGACAAGTGGCTATAAATACCTTGGGATGTTCTTCACAACAAAATTAAGCTTGAGAAAGTGCTGGTTTGAGATGTGCAGAAAAGGAAAGAGAGGTGTCATATATATTTTGAGAACTATGAAGAAATTGAACTCCAATGATGTAAATCTATTTTGTAAATTATTTGATGCACATATACAGCCTATTTTGATATATGCATCTGAAGTTGGAGTTGTTGGATAATATTGAAATGGAAAAAGTTCATACCTATACGATAAAGCGTATCATCCACGTACCCTCGCACGAACCAAATAAAATGATTTACGGCGAAAGTGGACGATACCCTCTCTTTATCACCACTTATGTTAGATGTATTAAATACTGTTTGAAATTAGCAAGCCTACCAATAAACAGACTCTGCGGTCAGGCGTATGAAATGCTCATGCTGCAACATGAAAGTGGAAAAATTCAACTGGGTTTCATATGTTAAGAAAATATTGACAGAGAATGGTTTTGGCAGAGTTTGGTTGTCACAAGGAGTCGGTAATAAAGCACAATTTATTTCTGAATTAAAGGACCGTTTTATTGTTCTGATAAACAAAACTGGCATGCTGGCATGGATGGAAATGACAAATACGACTGGTTTCTCTCATTTATAAGCAATCTCGAAGCAGAGAGAATATCTTAAAATTGTAACGCATAAATTTCATAAATATAGTTTAGCAAGATTTCGAACCAGAACGCTCGGTCTCGGCGCAAACCAAAAATGGTTCGAGAAATCAACTAATAAATCTTGTCCTGTGTGTAAAGAAAGACACAGTGTTGAGAATGAAGTACATTTTTATGTTTGATTGTGCTGCATACGCCAATATCCGTCGAGGGTGTACATTTTCAATGAATCAGTTGCTCAAAAACGAGATTTAGTAGCGATTTTAGCAAGTGGAAACGGAAAAAACTGTAGTAGAATCTGCGAAGTATGTCGCGGAAGCGAGTACATTTCGTAAAAAGCATAGCACGAATGAGTAAGATGATGAGTAACAAGATCCTTAAAGGTACATTGCCTCAGTAGTTATGTTCATAACCTGATAGTCTACGTGAATAGTATATTGTGTATGCGTGCGTGTACGCGCTTGCATTTGTGCGTGCCTCACATGCATGCGTGCGTATATATATATATATATATATACACGCACGCATGTGAGGCACACACAAATGCAAGCGCGTGCACACACGCATACACAATATACTATTCACGTAGACTATATATATATATATATGTGTGTGTGTGTGTGTGTGTGTGTGTGTGTGTGTGTGTGTGTGTGTGTGTGTGTGTGTTTGTGTATGTGAGAGTGTGTACGTGCGTGCGTGTGTGTGTGTGTACGCGTGTATGTGTACGTGTGTGTGTACATGTGTGTATGTTCATGTGAAATGGTGAGTGTTATTCATTGATCTTTTTTGTAACAGTTATATGTCTATGAGTACTTGTAACATCACAAGGGAACGTTTTGCACTGTTTTTCTTGTTTAGTCGCTGTTGTGAGCCGCTATGGCTAGATGACTCATGATACCCCCCTTGCCAACAGGTCATTTTGCTAATGGCAATAAAAATGTGTCAGGATCAGTATCAATGTCAGTGTCAGTGTCAGTGTCAGTCTCTCTCTCTCTCTCTCTCTCTCTCTCTCTCTCTCTCTCTCAGGGGGTGAACACAGGTTCACGCTGGCGACAAGACGTATTCTCAGGTCGCGCTCCACTAATTAATGACTTTCCTTGATAAGTTGAAGATTAACTCTTTCATTTAATGATTTTTCATTTCCTTTAATTCCTTTCGATCATGCCGATATCAAATTCATGTGCAAGAGCCAGCTGTGGTCAGTATTATTGGACGTGGCAGAATTTCATGCAGAAACGCGCACTGAACGCCATAGCTGCGCGTCAACACGGTCTTGTATTGTGCTGGCCAATGAGTGCAGTGAGAACAGCCTGCTTGGCTGTTGTGCTGTATGTGCTGTGTGGTTGTTCCCCTGTTGTGAACCTGAACCAGTCTTGTGAAGTGCGTGTGGACTATGCGGAATTCGGACACTGTACAATCAGGCAAAACTCCGTATCTCTACTTTCTTATGCTTGCCACTGTTCGATTTCTACAGGCAACAAATTCTGACCTACCACAGAAATACAGGTATGTGCTGACTGTTTGTTTTGTTTTGACCTGTGACACTGGAATATTTGCCGCCATTGTCTTCCTGTCCTACTGCTTACTTGCGTGTGGAGACATTGAACCAAACCCTGGCCCTAATCAGGGAAGGGGGGCAAAAACGGGAGTCATTTCCATCATCCAACGTTCCGTACCAGGGAAGGGGGTATGACCGGGAGTCCTATTATACAC
This sequence comes from Conus betulinus, assembly GCA_016801955.1. Taxonomy (NCBI): domain Eukaryota; kingdom Metazoa; phylum Mollusca; class Gastropoda; order Neogastropoda; family Conidae; genus Conus; species Conus betulinus. The sequence continues at coordinate 235,131 of JADBJO010003251.1, forward strand.
CACAGCCCTACTTCAGTAACAGTGTGCCCCCTGTACATCGTGATGACAATTTCTATGGAATTGATCTTTCATTTAATCGACTCCAATCGGAAATGTCCCCAATTCTCCATGACGCCATTGCAAGAATAGAAGCCAACAATGTTCGTCATGAACAAAACGTTGAAAAACACTTTGTGTCAGTGGAAAAGAAATGAGCAAATGTGGAAAAGAAAATAGAGAATCGTATGTGCCTGCTAGAAGACCAGCAAGCTCAACTCGCAAATTGTAACAGAGAGATGCAGGATCGGTGTCACTCATTATGGTCGGAAGTGCACAGATTGACAGAAGCGATTACCACACTATCAGACAAATGCGACTACCTGGATAGTCAGAGCAGACGGAACAATCTTCTGTTTTGGGGCTTTCCTTTCGATGGAAGTGGCCCTTCATTTCAAGACTATGAACGGAAGGTTCGTCAAACTGTGCGAGTCGGAATGGGCATAGACGAAGACTTGGTTCTGGATAGAATATTCAAGTCTGGCAGAGCTATTGGTGTGACATTCCAGAGCTACAGCCAAAAAAGATTAGTGCTTCTTCAAATGCACCAAAACTGAGAAATTCAGATGGTTTTCAGAATATCTTTGTTCGGGAAGATTTCTCAGAAAATACTCAACAGAAGAGGAAAGAACTTCTCCCTGTGCAACGCCAGCTAAGACACGAAGGGCAAAGATCCAGTTTACGCTATGACAGGCTGATCACGGATGAGGCGGTCTACACTTATGACCTCCGCAACAAAAGAATCCTCAGATGTGATCAGCCCCTACACTCCAGACGAAGGAACACGTCCCTCTTTTATCATGATGCCAATCGCTCAAGAGGGGGTGAGAGGGGAATTCTCAGTGATGATTCGCGCTCACAGAATCGTGTGGATGATCATGAAATGCCCACATACTGCTTATCGACAACTGACTTTCCAGCTCTAAATGCAGAAGAAAGAAATGCTCCAGTCCCAAATCAATCAAACCGTCACCCGTTCCACCTGTTCCTCCCACTGGAACAGACCATGCAAGCTCCGGTCAACAGGAAGGGTTGCCATGCATGGAGGCAGCTAATCCTAAAGATCCGCCCCAGCACACAGACACCACTAGAGACACAGATACTGTACCACAGCAACCAGTTCAGAAAACCAGTGGTGACTCGGTACAGAAGAAAATATTGTATATAATTTACGGGCACGAGCTATACCATCCACCAGTGACCAGCATGCCCAGGCAACAAACAGCGTGCATGGAAGCCAAGAGCCTTTAACTCCGTCGGCTGAGCGACCGAGGCATTCCGAAGAGGTCGCGGCCGTGGAACACCCAGAGCTCAGCAGCGGATAGACTCCATGCTGCAGACCCAACGAGCGGTACAACAGACCAGGCAGAGGTCGTGTGTCCAGGCTCACCCACGCCGAATCCTCCTGATGGTGAAGCGGACGTTGCAGTGGAGGATAGTGGTGAAGAACCCTTCATTGATGCTGACACCTAGGATGAAGGCCGGCCCCAGCGACTGTCTTTCCTGCTCTTCAACATAGCAGGACTTGCAAACAAACTCAGAGACTGGGACTTGGTGAATTACATAAATGATTTTGATTTTGTTACACTACAGAAACATTCATGGACAAAACTTTCGATATGTCTGATGTTTTTCCAAATTTTTGTAAATTCGTTTTTCTCCCGCTTTGAATTATCTCATCACGGCCGTTGGTCAGGTGGCGTAGTTGTAATGATAAAAAAGAACCTGACAAAATATATTAAAGTAATACCATGTGAATGTGATAATTTAGTTGCAGTCAGAATATGCGGTAAACTTTTGGGCAGTGCATCCGACATACTGTACGTGTCTGTGTATGTCCCACCATATGGTAGCCCCTTTTTTATGACACTGCGGAATCCAGTTGTCATACACTGGAAGTTGAAAGGATTATAGGTAATCTATTGGCAGCGGATGCTAATCTGTACTTGATTTGTAATGGCGACTTTAATGGACGAACAGGTAATGTACAAATGATTAACAATCCTTTAACTCAAGGTTTTTGCTCTGATGTTTTTGATAGGTCTACTACTTTCATAGACAACAGAATGTCATGTGACGTAGCGATAAATGATTTTGGTAAGAAGTTACTTGATATGTGCGCCTGTTACAATTTGAAAATATTAAATGGGTGTCCAGAACTCGAGGGTTCTGGTAATTTCACATATTTATCTGAACAGGGTCATAGCGTTATTGATTATTTCCTTACGAGTTTCGATCTTTGTGGCAGTTTTGAACGGATGGTCATAGGAGACAGAATTGAGTCAGACCATATGCCTGTTGAATTGTATTGTAAGATTGGTAATTCCATTGTTCAACCCACTGTCAACAACGCTGTCCAGCTAGAGAAGATTATTTGGTCAGAAGATCAAGCCCACATGTTCACTGAATACTTAAGATCAGAACTTTTTCAGACCCAACTTGAGTTGGCAATTTCTCTGATTGATATGGATCTAGATGAGTCGGTGAATATTTTTACTTCATCATTAAAAGAGGCAGCTGAACCAATGAAAAAAAAGTGTTAGTAGGTAAACAAAGTGCTCGTAAACCCAGATGGTTTGATAATGAGTGCTTTTCAATGAAAAGGGAAGTAATAAGGCACCTTCGAAGGGCTAGAAAAACTAAAGATGAAGCCGACTACGTAAATACATCGGAGTGAGGAAAGAATACAGGACTATGCTCGACATGAAAGAGCGTGCCCAGAGAAACTTTGATTGAAAAATCTTTTAAGCTCAGTGGAAAACTCCAATCAGTTCTGGAACGAGATTAACAAGAATAAAAGAAGAAGTGTTGTTATAAATGACATTACAGAAGACGAGTGGGTACAGCACTTTGAATCAGTTTTCAACGAAGGATTTGTCAACGGGGAAGATTGCCTAAATGATGAATCGGACGAAACGTTATTTGACCATATATTGGATGGAGAGATAAGTGAAAAAGAAATCAGTAAAGCGATAAACACATGAAAAATAAGAAGGCAGCGGGTTTAGATGGTCTTTTGCCTGAAATGTTGAAGAATGCAGAGCAAATAATTCTACTTACTTGAAGAAGTATTTCAACGCTATATTCTCTAGGAGCTTTTTCCCATCAAAATGGGCGGAGGCAGCAATAATTCCACTGTATAAGAAGGGTGATGCCAACATTCCTGATAATTTCAGAGGCATATCTCTGTTGAGTGTTCTTAGTAAGGTTTTTGCACATATTATCAATGGCAGGTTAACTTTATGGGCAGAGCAAAACGGTATCATTTGTGAGGCACAAGCTGGCTTTAGAAAAGGCCGCTCAACGATAGATCATATATTCACTTTAAACGCAATATTGAAAAATACTTGCAGAAGAGTACGAAACTATACGTGGCCTTCATCGATTTCAAAAAAGCATATGATACTGTGAACCGTAAGGTATTGTGGGCGGTGCTGCTACGAGCAGGCGTGCGAGGTAGGATGCTAAAAATGATTCAGGCAATGTACTCCGATGTGAAAGCGTGTGTTTTATGTTATAATAATACACGTTACTCAAGTTTCTTTGAATGTTTACAAGGCTTAAAGCAAGGATGTGTTATTAGTCCGTTATTATTTTCTTTGTTAATAAATGAACTTGCAAATGACGTAATTGTAAACGGTAAACATGGTGCTACCCTCACATCAGACGAAACTGAGCTTTTCCTTTTGCTGTTTGCTGATGATCTTACTCTTTTGGCTTCTACTGCGCGATGGACTGCAGCATCAACTGAATATTCTCCAAAGAGAAACAGAAAGACTGCGGTAACAGTAAATTTAGACAAGTCAAAAATCATTGTTTTCAGGAAGGGTGGTTTTCTCAGCTCAAGGGAGAGATGGTTTCTGAACGGCACCCCGCTAGAAGTGGTTAATTCGTACAAATACTTAGGTCTTACTTTTTCTACTAGACATAGTTTTACACTTGCCATGGAAGAACTAAAACTTAGAGGAAAGAAATGTACAAACGACATCCTGTGCACACTAAAAAGAATTGGGTGTATTCACCGGATATTTTCTTCAAACTTTTTGATGCACAGGTTGTCCCGTTGCTGCTTTATGGCTCTGAGATATGGGGGTACAAAGCTTACCCCCAGTTGGAGCAAGTACATCTGTACGCATGCAAAAGATTTTTACATGTAAGAAATAAATCAGCAAGCGACGTAGTATATGGAGAACTTGGACGTTTTCCATTATGGATATCAACTGTTACCCGGTGTATTAAGTACTGGCTTAGATTGTTAAAACAACCGGATACAAGATTTTCAAAGAAAGCGTACAACATGTCACTGTCTATGCATGAGAAGGCCATGTAACATGGGCCACACATGTTTAAAAATATCCTGTGTGAAAATGGATTTCAAGAAGTATGGATGTTTGGTTGTGGTAATGAAATAGGATTCATAAAAGAATTAAAATTCAGACTATTTAGTAATTTTTGCCATCATTGGCGAAACCATTTGGATATCAGTCCACGGTTGTCCATGTATGGTAAATTGAAGCACATGTTTTCTCGAGAAAATATATCAGTATTCTGTATGTAGAAAATTACAGGAATGTTCTGGCACAATTTAGAATGGGTGTTTCTCAATTAAATGTACACAGATTTCGCTTTTCACCTACAGCTGAAAACACGACATGCCCTGTATGTTTAAATCTACAAGAAGATGAAATTCATTTTATGTTCAAGTGCCCATTGTACAATCAGATCAGAAAAGTTGCATAAATTTGACGTGACTGCGGGTGAGAATTTGGAATGCAAACTGATTGGTGTATTTACTACTGAACTGCCCGATCAAATAGTCAACTTGCAAAATTCCTAGTCTCTGCCTTTAAAATTAGACAAGCCTTCATCGGCAATACAAACATGTGAATCAGAAATATCCTGATCATATAAATCATGTACAGTTCATATCATATGTCTGTCCAGTCAGAGTTATGTTTTCTCTGTGATTAGAGTTTTCCCTGTTTGTATGTTCTCTAGAAGTGAGGTATGATTTTGTTCCCCCCATGAAAGGGGCTGTTGGCCTATAATCATTAAATTTCAGAGAGTTTCTCTCTCTCTCTCTCTACACACATACACATGCACATACATACACACACACACACACACACACACACACACACACACACACACGCGCGCGCGCGCGCGCGCGCGCGCGCGCCCACTTACTTATGCATGTACACACGAATGAACACACTCATACACACAAGCATATATCCCAAACCTTCAAAATCTACACATCTTCCTTTCCATTCCTCCCCTCCCCCCCCATCTCTACACTCTCCCTTCCTGTCAGAAACTTTATCTGCCCGAGACGTAAACCCCTCGCCGCGAAACAACACACAATCCCTCACCCCCCCAACAACTCACAATCCCTCACCCCCCAACAACACACATTCCCTCACCCCCCCAACAACACACATTCCCTCACCCCCCAACAACACACAATCCCTCACCCCCAACAACACACATTCCCTCACCCCTTAACAACACACAATCCCTCACCCCCCAACAACACACAATCCCTCAACCCTCAACAACACACAATCCCTCACCCCCCCAACAACACACAATCCTTCACCCCCAACAACACAAAATCCCTCGCCGCCCAACAACACACAGTCCTTCACCCCCCCACAACACACAATCCCTCACCCCCAAACACACACATCCCTCCCCCCACAACAACACACAATCCCTCACCTCCAAACAACACGCAATCCCTCATCCCCCAACAACACACAACCCCTCACCCCCCAACAACACACAATCCCTCGCCCCCCCCAACAACACACAATCCTCCCCCCCAACACTTGATTTCCCGCACCCCCCTAACAAGAAGAATCCCTGACCCCCAACAACACACAATCCCTCACACCCCCCAACAGCATGCAATCCCTGACCACCCAAAGAACACACAATCCCTCACCCCCAAACAACACAAAATCCTCACCCTCCCCCCCCAACAACACACAATCCCCCCCCCCCTTCCCCCAACAACACACATCCCTTCACCCCACACAATCCCTCACAACAACAACACAATCCCTCACCCCCAGCAACTCGCAATCCCTCACCCCCCTCCCCCAGCATCACATAATCCCTCACCCCATTACGAGCAACGTACAATCCCTCCCTCACCCCAACAACACACAATCCCTCACCAACAGCAACACACAATCCCTTTCCCCTAACAACACACAATCCCTCCCTCACCCCCAACAACACGCACAATCTCTCACCCCCCAAACAACACACATCCCTCACACCCCCAAAACACACAATCCTTTACCCCCAAACAACACACAATCCTTCACGCCAAGCAATACACCAATCCCTCACCCATAGCACACACACAATCACCCCCCTCACCCCCAACAACACACAATCCCAATCCCCACAGTAATACACAATCCCACACCATCAGCAACACACAATCCCTCATCCCCCCAACAAAACAATCCCTCACCCCAAGCGATACACAATCTCTCACCCAACCCAACAAACACAATCCCTCAACCCCAAACAAAACACACTATCCCTCCCCCCAACAACACACAATTCCTTACCCCCTAACAACACACACAATTCCTTACCCCCAAACAACACACAATTCCTTACCCCCAGCAATACACAATTCCTCATCCCCCAACAACACGCAATTCCTCACACCCCAACAACGCACAATCCATCAACCCCCCCCCCAACAACACACAATTCCTCCCCCCCCCCCAACAACACCACAATCCTTCACCCCCAAAAAACACAATCCCTCTACCACCCCCCCCCCCCCCCCCCCCCCGCCCCCACAACACACAATCCCTAAGCTTCCTAACAGCACACAATCCATCAGCCTCAACAACACACAATCCCTCACTCCCCAACAACACACAATCCTTCACCCCCAATAACACACTATCCCTTACCCCGCAGCAACTCCCCCTCAACAACACACAATCCCTCACCTACTAACAACACACAATCCCTCACCCCAAACAGCACACAATCCCTCACCTCTGAACAACACACACAATCCTCACCCCCAACAACAACAATCCCCCCCCCCCCCCCCCCCCCCCCCCCCAACAACACGCAATCTCCTCACCCCCAACAACACACAATCCCTCACCCTCTAACAACACACAATCCCTCACCCCCAGAAAACACACAATCCCTCCCCACCCCCAACAACACACAATCCCTCACCCCCAACAACACACAATCCCTCAGCCCCCAACAACACACAATCTCCCACCTTCCAACAACACACAATCCCCCTCGACCCCAAACACACACAACCCCTCACCCCCCAACAACACACAATCCCTCACCCCCTAACAAACACACATCCCTTCCCCCCCCCCCCAACAACACAAAATCCCTCACCCCGCAGCAACACAACCCCCCAACAACACACAATCCCTCACCCACCAAAAACACAATCCCCCCCCCCCACACAACACACAATCCCTCAGCCCCCTACAGCACACAATCCATCAGCCCCAAACACACACATAATCCCTCACTCCCCAACAACACACACAATCCTTCACCCCCAACAAACACACTATCCCTTACCCCGCAGCAACTCCCCCTCAACAACACACAATCCCTCACCTCCTAACAATACATAATATCCTCAATTCCAAACAACACACAATCCCTCACCTCTGAACAACACACAAAATCCTCACCCCCAACAACACACAATCCCTCACCCCTCTAACAACACACAATCCCTCACCCCCAAAACACACAATCCCTCACCCCCCAACAACACACAATCCCTCACCTTCCAACAACACACACATCCCTCGACCCCCAACAACACACAACCCCTCACCCCCCAACAACACACAATCCTTCACCCCCTAACACACACAATCCCTCACTCCCCCCCCCCCCCCCAACAACACAAAATCCCTCACCCCCACAGCGACTCACCCCCCCAACAACACACAATCCCTCACCCCCCAAAAACACAATCCCACAGCTCCCCCACAACACACAATCCCTCAGCCCCCTACAACACACAATCCATCAGCCTCAACAACAACACAATCCCTCACTCCCAACAACACACAATCCTTCACCCCCAAGAAACACACTATCCCTTACCCCGCAGCAACTCACCCCTCAACAACACACAATCCTTCACCCCCAATAACACACAATCCCTCACCCCGCAGCAACTCACCCCTCAACAACACACAATCCCTCACCTCCTAACAATACACAATCCCTCAATCCCAAACAACACATAATCCCTCACCTCTGAACAACACACAATCCCTCACCCCCCAACACACACAATCCCTCAAACCCCCCCCCCCCCCCCCCCCCAACAACACGCAATCCCTCACCCTCAACAACACACAATCCCTCACCCTCTAAACAACACACAATCCCTCACCCCCAAAAAACACACAATCCCCTCACCACCCCAACAACACACAATCCCTCACCTTCCAACAACACACAATCCCTAGACCCCCAACAACACACAACCCCCTCACCCCCCACAACACACAATCCCTCACCCCCTAACAACACACAATCCCCCCCCCCCCCCCCCCCCAACATAAAATCCCTTACCCCACAGCGACTCACCCCCCCAACAACACACAATCCCTCACTCCCCAACACACCCCACAGCAACTCACTCTCCCTGCCCCCCCCCCCCCCCCCCTCCCGAACACACACACAATTCCTCACCCCCCAACAACACAAAATCGCTTCACCCCGCAACAGAATTGCCGTTGTGTTTTTAGAAGGTGTATTAGAGAGGGTTGTGTGAATATGGTTTTTTGTTTTGTTTTGTTTTTTTGAAAAATGGCTTCTGAGTTGACATCTGCACGGTGACCGCCCTGATATGGCCCGTTTCGGTCGGCTGGGCTATAAGTATCATGACCTTGCCTTACCTCTCAGATCCTGGAAGGGTCTCACAAGTGTGGCCGCATTGACCACGGGCCGGTGGGAGGTCAAGTTGGGGCGGACGAGGAGAGAGTGGGCCAGCTGATGAGGAAACTGGAACATCACTATGTGGAGATGGAACCAGGTACACATCGTCCACTGCACCCCTCTCTGTCTGTCTGTGACCTGTCCGCTGCCCTCCTCACTCCATCTCTCTCTCTCTCCAGAGTTACAAGATATAAGAGAAAAGTTTATTCCCCCAAAATTTTATACAAGACCTTGCTTATTCAAGCTTATTTTGTTAATGTCATCTGCAAATGAAAACACTGTAAAACAGTTCGCAGTATTTTTTGTTCAAAGCTTTCAAACGAAGCATTTGTGCGTTGTAATCATTATTATTATTTTCACAATGCGACTTTCTTATGTTCCATGTACATCCCCCTTCTGATGGGCCAAGGCCTGTAACAATAAAACATCTCTCTCTCTCTCTCTCTCTCTCTCTCTCTCTCTCTCTCTCTCTCTCTCTCTTTGTATCTGTCTGTCTCTGACCGTCTGTCTGTCTGTCTCCTCTGCTTGTCTCTGTCTCTCGCTCTGTCTGTCTGTCTGTCTGTCTGTCTGTCTCTCTCTCTCTCTTCGAAAAAAAAAAGAACCCAAGTGTCACCGATCGGCGGTACTAAACCAGCACGTCCACGTGTTCAGAGTGGTGGTGCAAGATAGAGAGCGTGTGCGCGTATGCGTGCGAGCGTGCGTGTGTCGTGTGTGTGTGCATGTGTGTGTGTGTGTGTGTGTGTGTGTGTGTGTGTGTGTGTGTGTGTGTGAGTGTGTGAGTAAAAAAGATGGTAATATATCTCTCTCTCTCTCTCTCTCTCTCTCTCTCTCTCTATATATATATATATATATATA
>JADBJO010003251.1:250000-256651 GCA_016801955.1 Conus betulinus
GTACAGCTGGTAGGTATTCCGTTTGGCCCTGGTGATGATTTGGCTCTGGCTTTGTCGACCACCTTCTTGATTTCCGCCAACGTTGGAGGCTTGTCAATGAACTGTTCCTCAGGGTTGGTCACACCAGACCTTGAATGTCGAGTGGTGCTTTGCTCTGTGAGTCAGAGTATGTTTTCCTCAGATGCTGCTCAAGAACTCCTTTGTCCACACTTAGGGTCCCAGATTTTGGCTGCTCAAACAGAGTTCTGGCAAACTGGAAGGGGTCTCTGAAGAAGCGCTCCTGCGTCTTCTTCTTTTTTGCCTTTCCTCTTCCTCGCAGATTCCGCGTTGCTGAGGGCGCTGTGTTTTGCTTTCAGGTCTTCCCAGAGTTTTTCCAAGCCTTGTTTTTCACCTGGCAGTGCGGTCTTCATTTGCTGCTTGAGGTTTTTCTTTTGGACCCTGATCTTGTCCATCTCTTCTTGGCGTCTGGATTTCTTTGGAGGTGTTTTCTCTTTGGGTAGTTTTGCTTTATAGGCGTCTCTACATGTGGCATACACAGTGTCCCCATATGTGGCTAGTTTGCGTTCCAGGGTGCTTTTCCCTATCAGTGCATCGAGTCTTTGGACGATTTTTGCATCCAGTTTCTCCCAACCTTAAGTCTCGTTTGCTCGTGGCAGATTGAGTTCAGGCGCCTGGCATCGAGGGCCTGTGCAAATTCCTCATCCGAACCAACAGCGTGGATGCCCTTGGCACTGTGGTTTAAATCCTGGCGTTGGTCTTCCGACGTCTTAGCTGCTGATGCAGTGCGCTGCTGCTCATTCAGATGAGTCTTCACACATCCCATCTTTGTTCTGTCGATCTTCATGCCACGGGTGGTAGCGAAACGCTTTCTACAGACACATGGATATTCCATTTGGTCCATGTTCATTGTCCGTTTGGGATTTGCAGTCGTGATTGGTTGAGCACTGATGGATTCATCATTCTCTCCCCCTTTCGGTGAATCCTGGGAGCATCTTTTCCTTTTGTTTTTAGTAGCCACATGTTGAAGGCAAAGTGGGGAGCCAGCCCACAGAGCCTTTGGTTCTGGTCTTTCCCAGTGTCCTCCGGTCTTTCCCGGACATCTTCCGGCCTATTCCCGGAAGTCAATGGTTTACCCATGCATCAGTAGAAAAGAAACTCGTGGAGAGCGTGGCAGCAGAGAGAGAGTCCTCAGAAGAGAAGCCCCCTTCAAGCAAGTGTGTGTGTGTGTGTGTGTGTGTGTGCGTGCGTGCGTGCGTGCGTGCGTGCGTGCGTGTGTGTGTGTGTGTGTGTGTGTGTGTGCGTGCGTGCGCATGTGAGCTTGTGTGTGTGTGTGGCGAGAGAGAGAGAGAGAGAGAGAGAGAGAGAGAGAGAGAGAGAGAGAGAGAGAGACGTACGACCCACTCCCTCCTCTTACAGTTTTTCTTACAGTTGTGCCACTTCCATCCTCCCCCTCCTGCTCCCTTCCTCCACGTCTCCCCCTCATCTTTCTCTCTCTCTCTTTCTGTCTCTCTTTCTCTCTCCCCCCCCCCCCCTCCACACACACACACACACACACACTGTATCCTCATTTTTATGGCGGAGTTATCTCTTTCTACCATATGACCTGTGATTGATATGGAGGTTGACCCTGCACGATACACACTCTCTTCCAATGGTTTAGCTGTGTTCATTCCATGGAGAGTTGAACGCGTTTTAAGCGTCTTCAAAATTCTTTTAAATACATTTTTTTATTTATTTTTTTTGGTGTAGCCAATATGTATTCACATGTGCCAGTAAATTTTACAGCTTACATAGTATTCAAATACATAAAACAATCAACCGTAATACTTCTACTGTTATGGGGTTGTCTACATTATTCAAAGAGCATGTTTTTCAGTTTCTTTATCTTCTTTTGCAGATATGAAGTATATTATTAGAATTGAAGTTCTTCGCACTTAACATTTGCAGAAATAAAATTTAGCTAGCAGCAGAATCAAATCAATGTTACTGTCTGCTTTAATTGGTCAATGCGTCCAAATAATCCAAATAAGACTATTTTCTCTGTTGGTATTACATTCATGTTGGCACATTTTTACTGAATCCCGAAGTACACTCCAAAAGTTTCTCTTTTTTTGACTCGGTCACAAGTCCAAAAATCATGGCGTATACCTTCTTTATCGTCATGAAATAAACAAACAAAACGAAACAAATAAAGAAAGAAAAAAAAAACACCTTTAAAGATTCTTGCAACAGAACAGCTTCCAGTTCGACGGCGAACGACGATCCTATGATTCCCTGCTTTTGTGGGCCGATTTAGCTTTGTCGTAGAATAAAAATTCTCCTTCGTTTTTATGTCGTAGTTTGACAACAAGATAAAGTGAGAACTGGACCACTTGCATGGGTACTTGTTATACATTCTCCAGTGCTGTTTGCTAACTTTTACCTTAAAAAATTAACAAATCATTTATATTTTTTCTGTGTGCTGCACTGAAACATTTTAGGAAGAAAAAAAACACCCTCGGCGGGATAGTGTGTGCACTTAGTAACTAACTGCCTTCGGGAATTTATGGTAGGAATTAGTGCTATAAATTGATGTGTTGCTGTTCAAACGATGTTTTTCTTCTTGATTGATATTAACTCTGAAAGGGTTCCACGAGGTCGGCTGCGCCATAATGGAACTGCAAGTGACACATGAACATGGGTTGGTTGTTGTTGTTGTTCTCTCAGGCGATGCCATCATCTTTCACTGCAACCTGCTACACGTCAGCAGCCAGAACCACAGCCCGCACCGTCGCTGGGCCTTCGCCAACGCCTACAACATGGCGTCCAACAGCTCAGTGGTTCCACACCACCACCCCAGCTACACCAAACTGCACAAGGTGAGTGGGGGCAGCTATTGTGAAAATTGTCATTTGCTGGAGGTAAGGGGGGGGGGGGGGGGGGGGGGGGGGATCTCCTACAATTAGTGCTACTCCTATTCCTACTGTTACTACTACTGCTATTACTATTACTACTAGTACTACTATTACTACTGCTGCCATTTCTGTTGATGCTGCTGCTGCTATTACTACTGTTACCCCAACTGTTACGGCTGGTGAGGCTATCATACTGCTACCATTGAATGCTGCTGCTGCTGCTACTACTACTACTACTACTACTACTACTGCCGCCGCCGCCGCCACCGCTGCTGCTGCTGCTGCTGCTGCTGCTGCTACTACCATCACCAACCACCACCATCACCACCACCACCACCACCACCACTACTACTCCTACTACTACTACTACTACTACCACCACCATTTCTGACAATGATGATGATTGATTAATTGGTTGATTGATTGATTGATTGATATCATCAGCAGTGTTCATACAGCGCGATTATGATTATAAACTACTTGTTACGCGTTTATATACCATTCCATATATAACTTATTTCCAAACAACAGTGCGCCAGTTCACTGCGCAGCATATTATTGAATTTGTGTTCGAATATGAAAAAAAGCAAGCGAATGTTTAGTTTGGAAAAAGAAAAGTTATGGCATCCGAGAAAGAAAAGATAGCTAGAAACTGAACTCAGGAAGAGGCATCACATAACAAGCATCAGTGGAGTAATGCCTGCCGTAACTTGAAGTTCTCGCCAGGAATTCAACGTCCAACAAAGACACTGCACAGAGCAGCCAAGACCATGACACACATTGTCTTTGGGCCTTAGCGAACATCTTCCCTAGGCAGCAGGCCGGGGAGAGATCTAAGAAACATTGATCTCATATAGTAACTACTGGCCTGTCCTGGAAGAAAATAAAAATCAGGGGAAAACAATGCCTGTCTTTCCATTGCAAAGAAAGATAATTTTTCTCAGTTCATGGGTAAAGATCATTACGCAATTATTTACCCAAACCTTCATTTCTCTCCTCTTTTGTTCTTTTTTTTTTAGTTTTAGTTTTAAAGACCCTTTTTTGTGGGGCCTCCATCCTATTTTTTCACACACTCTTTTTCTTTTTTTTTTTTTTTTTTTTTTTTTTCCATCCTCTTCCCCACTGACGCTCGCTCGCCATACAAATATGTGTCCTGTTTATTGAAGAACATCCGTGAGCAGAGCTTTATGTCTTGGCGTGTGATACACATTGGCTGGGGTTTATTTCTGTACCGATGTTTGGTGTGATCTTTGCGCAGTTTGTGCATACGTCATTAGGTAAACAGGCGTCTCATAAATCCAAGAAATACAGATCTGAGTCGATACATGATGACAAAATGACAAAAACAGAGTCGAGCTGTTTGTAACAGTGTTTGCATACAGGCTCACCGTTTTACATCAGTTTGGTCATTTTCTCTTTCCGGCCGATGGCGCAAACTAGACCTGTTCGAGATTTTAAAAAATCAGGGGGAGATAATGATTGTCTTTTCCATTGCAAAGAGAGTTATTATTTTTTAGTTTATGGGACAAACAAATTGATCAAGAGAGTTACAGGTTTGATTTAAAGCACACGCCAGGGTAGCGATCGGGGTATTGACTGTCTGCATTGCATGTGCACTGTTTCACAATAATGTGTGGCCTGTTCTCTCTCTGATTGAACTGTTAAGTTGACTGACGGGGCAAGGTTGTTGTGGTCGTGAGCACCAGCGACATCCGTCTCATGAAAACGACGGAGCCACTCTGCCTAGACAGACAGACAGATAGATAGATAGATAGATAGACGGACAGATAGATAGACACAGACAGATAGATAAAACAGAGAGAGAGAGAGAGAGAGAGAGAGAGAGAGAGAGAGAGAGAGAGATTGATAGATAGGCAGAAAGGCAGATAGATAGAAAAATGACAGATAGATAGAAAAACAAACACGATAGATGGATGTATGGATGGACTGATGGATGAAATAATCAATATACTGCTGTAAAATACATTCTATCCATCACTTATGACATGGTCTTTTAACCTTCATGCTGATGCAGGTGGCCAACACTTCCATCTCGGAATGCAGCTGTATTGATACGACAGGCAAGGCCTTCCTGGACAACACCAAAGCCGACTGGTACGATCCGGAGGCCGAGAAGGACGACGTGTAAATAATCGAACAGTCACAAAGAAATTCCCGACACTCTACTGACAGAATACAAAACAGAAAACAAAGAAAGACAGAAATTTCCCCCCTAAACCTTGTCGTAAGAAATTCGCTTATGTCTTTGTTAGTTACTATTTTTGTTCAAAAGTGTTTGTGATTTGATGTACAAACAACCTTGATAACTTGTTAATGAATTATGTCCAATCATTTTGTTGTACTTACTCGAACATGACTTTGTTAGTTAATGTCTTGTTCATAAATGTTTGATTTGATGTACGAACAACCGTGATTACTTGTTAGTGAATTGTGCCGGCCTCCCACAAAATGATAGGTAAGTCGCGCCGGGCTGATCGCCGCTGCGGGCAACAAAGAGTGGTGA
The DNA here is from genome assembly GCA_016801955.1 of Conus betulinus. Taxonomy (NCBI): domain Eukaryota; kingdom Metazoa; phylum Mollusca; class Gastropoda; order Neogastropoda; family Conidae; genus Conus; species Conus betulinus. The sequence continues at coordinate 255,419 of JADBJO010003251.1, forward strand.
GGGTCCTTTTGGGGTAAAATGAGATTTTTGCACCAACACACATAGAAAACCATGAAAGCATATCATGTTTCACTGATTTTACCTAAATTAAACTAGAAATGTGATTAAATGAATTTTTTCACTCCATGTTATCAATTTTAAGCAGCACTGATTGCGAAAACTTACTCATTTTCAACGGACACTCGAGTGCACATCCCTCGTAGAGCCCCTGGCTCACATCATTCGAAAGCTCAGTGTGTCTTTTTTAAAAATCTGTACACAATTTAAAAAAATAAACCAATCAGAAGGCCTCTACGGGGCATTCAAAGTCTACACAAGAAAGCCTTTCCACCAATCAGCAATCAAATACCGAAATGGCCTTAGTAACTCAGCTGTTAACAGTAGAGACGCTGCCTTTCATTGGTCACAGCTCAATGGAATCTATTGCGTTTTACCTTTTGTCGTCGCTTCACTCGAAAAACCACCATCATGGATCGACGTAATGTGACGCTGTTAAATTCATCAAAATCAGGAAATATTTTCGAGCATGACGGCCAGGGAATTAGTGGCCATATAAACGAATATTTCGCCACCAGCAATAGGAACGAAAAGGAATAATTTGATTTCGATTCCAACGAAGAAACTGACAGCGAAGCAGACGATGGGATTTCCCCATCGACTTCGACCGGCGTGTGTCAGTCTCAGCCTGCTCGACTCGAAATCGAAGATGAAAAAGAAAATGAGGAGCCAGCTGTATGAATTGAAGAAAGTGCAGATCTGTCAGGTATAATGCCGTCGCGATAATGCCAAAAATTTGGTGACAGCGACGTAGGCAACAGATACAGGTATGATGAACTGCAATGGGCAGCCTCCGCCAGATCTGCAAATGGCACAACAGTTTACCTGTAACTGCACGCAGATCAAAATCTAATGCATTCCAGCTGCTGATGGCCAACATTGTGTGTGTGTGTGCATATATGTGGAGAAGAGAGGAGCACAGGTTTTGATCGTCGGGATATATATATATAGAGAGAGAGAGAGAGAGAGATTCCACCCATAGCAACTGAAAAGGATGAAGAAAGAATAATGTATAAGCATTTGTTTTCTGATGAGGTACGCTTGTTAATTATGAGTGTATGCTGTTTTTATCATAGGATGTCGTGAGTACGGTATGTGTTAACGCACAATGCAAGAGAGCTACCTTTTGCTAAGATAACATTAGCAAACAAAAGTATCTATTATTTAAGAAAACAG
>JADBJO010003252.1:16359-51359 GCA_016801955.1 Conus betulinus
ACTATGCTTTCATTCTGAGATGCCATAAGCCGACTTAACCGAAACGGACCGGGATGCGTGGAAAACTGTGTCGGTATAATATTGCGCTCTTAGTACAAGAGAATTTACCGCAGCATAAAACGAAACGAAGTTCGTCTTCTTTCCCTTTTTTTTTTTTTTTTTTTTTTGCATAAATGGGACAAGTCAAATCCATCCCGGTGTATTTACTGTAACGAGACCGGTGTTGTGCTATGTCTGAGAGAGAGAGAGAGAGAGAGAGGAGAGAGAGAGAGGAGAGAGAGAGGAGCAACATAGAAAGAAATGATTACGCAAGGAGTAAGAGAGAGAGAGAGCAAAGAAAGTGAGTGAAAGAGAGCGGAAAGAAATGGTAGCAGAGCAGTAAACCAGAGGCAGACAAAACATACAACAAAGGTAGACAAATCAGTCCCGACGTTGGCGCAGCCCATAACTGCATCAAAAACAGCGTGGCAGCGAAGAGCGCTGATCTTAACACCGGACAAGATTGTTCAGTGAAGAATAGACGCGTTCCGCTCATCGAGTAGATCTCTCTCTCTCTCTCTCTCTCTCTCTCTCTCTCTCTCTCTCAGCCTCCCCCCCCCCCCCCCCCCCCCTGTCTCTCCCTCCCCTTCCCGATTCCTTACCCTCACTGCCTCCTCCCCCCCCCCACCTCTCTCTCTCTCTCTCTCTCTCTGAGGAAGCAGCAGGTAAAATAAATGAGGCAGACAGATAGCTCAGCTGCACCGTCGGAATGATCCACTTAGGATACCTGTCTACCGTTCCCCTCCCCCCACCTTCACCCCCACCCCCACCCCCGCTCCCGCCCCCGTTCGCTTCGCACTTTCCCCTTTCTTTGCATTTTTCTCCTCTCCGTTTCTCCCCCCCCCCCCCCCCTCTCTCTCCTCTCTCTCTCTCTCTCTCTCTCTCTCTCTCTCTCTCTCTCTCTCTCTTTTCTGCAGCGTTGTGATGGACGTGAAAGTCTTGGGTCGATCCGGCGTTTCTTTTTTCATCCCGTCGGCACTTGAGAAAAGGAAGTGGAGATAAGACAGAAGGCCGTGGGAAAGAGAGGGGGGGTGGGTGGGAGGGGGATGAGAGTTGGGGGGTGACTGGACTGGAAGGGGGGGGGGGTTGAAGGGTTGATGGGATGGGAGGGGGGGGGATGCATTAGCTTTGTCTGTGACGTGTGTTGTTTTGATGATGCGTATGTTCCGTCGTCAGTGTGTGTCTGTGTCTGTCTGTCTGTGCGTGCGTGTGAGTTTGTGGTGTGTGTGCGTGTATGCGTACGTGCATGTGTGTGTGTGCGGTGTGTTGTTTGTGTGTGAGAGAGAGAGAGAGAGAAGGGGAAGAACACTTAAAAAGTGTATGCACCTGCTCATACACCTGTGCTTACAATGCTTTGCAGCAGCAGGCAGGGCTATTATTACTCACCATCGCTAAGAGTGAGGGCCGAGCGGTGTTCGGGTAGGTCTGCCTCTCACAGCATCGGCATCATGACTTTAAGGCTGGAAGTCAGTTACCTGTGTGTGTGTGTGTGGTGGCGCGCGCGCGCGCGTGTGTGTGTGCATGCATGTTGTTGTGTGTATGTGCGCGCGCATACATACCGTGCGTGTGTGAGCGTGCGTGCGTGTGTGCTGTTTTATCTGTGGCCACCAGCCCACAATGGCATTGCTCTTACAACTCAAATTCCGAATCCCAGTAAAATCCACAGCCAGGTGTGTCTTGGCCCAGTCTGAAACATCGGCAGTCCCCGGTATAAAAGACTGGTAATAGAGGGTGGCCCGAGGCCATCCCCCAGGAGAGAGACGTTGAACCACAGCTGCTTCACTTCATTGAACCACAGCTGCTTCACTTCGTTTTGAACCACAGCTGCTTCACTTCGTTGAACCACAGCTGCTTCACTTCACTGAACCACAGCTGCTTCACTTCATTGAACCACAGCTGTTTCACTTCATTGAAGCACAGCTGCTTCACTTCACTGAACCACAGCTGCTTCACTTCACTGAACCACAGATGCTTCACTTCGTTGATGTTCACTGGTGCTTGGTCAGGTCAGGTTCTTCTATGTTTGTAAAAAAAACCTGTGTGCACAACTGCTAGCTTCTGACTGAACATTCACTGTGCATAGGGGGCCGGAATAGCTCAGCTGGTAGAGCGCCGGACTCGTAATCTTGGTGATGCTGGGGGTTGCGGGTTCGAATCTCCACTGGGCCGTTTCGGTACAGGGGGATTTTTCCCTCGGAGTTTAACATTGGTTCTGACTCCATTTCCCATACAGTCCTTCGAATGAGACTATAAACCGAGGTTCCGTGTGTGAACGCACGCCTAACATTTTGCACACACGTCAAATCCCATCACCAACTTTCGGAAGAGAAGACCAGTTTGGCCGTTGGTATGGATGACACGTCACACATTGCATGCACCCTGCGTGAGAAATGGCAAGATGAAGATTGAAGCAAGCAAGGAAACGGAGCGAACGATTTGACTAATGCAGCAGACTGGATGACACGGGGAAACGACTGAATGAAGCAGCGCCAGCTGGCAGCTCTTCAGTCGGCACTACCCAGGTGGGCAGCACGTTGTGTACACGAGTGTGGATTGTAAAGCGCTTAGAGCCTGGTCTCTAGCCCAGGATAGGCACTGTATAAGTATTCATTGTGATATGATAATGATAATAGTGTACTCTTTAAGAGCAAAACATGCTGCACGGAATCCTGTTCCACAACGTGGAGACAGAAGTTGGTGAGTAAGGTCATTCGGAAACAGCCAACATGTATTGGGTCCAGAGACTTTTTTTTTTTTTTTTTTTTGGCCTGCCTTGGTTGACTTGGTAAGAATGCTGAAACCAGGGGGGAAAAAAAAAAAAACATTGCTATTCCCGTTCTGAACTGGTGCACATTGGAGACGGTGGTTCTCGGTACGCAAGAGAAAAAGGGCACTGAGCTATTCTAGTTCTTTTCCAGTTGGCATGAAACTATGTGTGTATGTGCGCTTTGTGTGTGTGTGTGTGTGTGTGTGTGTGTATGTGCATGTGTGTTGTGAATACACGAATGTGTGCGTGGTGCATACACAATGTGAGTTTTGACCAGCACGAGCGCTGTTTGATGGTACATTTGATTGAATGCTTGTTTAGATATGAGTGTATTGAAGTGAACAAAAGGGGGGTAGGGGAGGGGGGGGGGGGGGGGGGGGGGGAGGGGGGGGGGGGGAGTCGGGCCAGGCGGAGACTGTGGGAAGGGGGACTGGAGCAGGAAATGGGAGGATGGGGGGGGGGGGGGGAAGGGAAGTAGTGAGTTGAGGAAGAAGTTGAGGAAGAGTGTAAGGTCGCGCGCGTCCTGGTCGTCTGCTCTTGAAAATGGTCTCTGGCCCACTTCAGAGAACTGACGTTACGCTGTTAATTTTCTGTATCTGTTGGCCCCATCTCTCTCTCTCGCTGTCTCTCTCTCTCTCTCTCTCTCTCTCTCTCTCTCTCTCTCTCTCTCTCTCTCTCTCTCTCTCTCTGTAAAAGCCTCAGGCAAAGTGCGTGTGTGCGTGCGCGCGCGCGTTTTTGTCTAAGCGCGCTCGCGCGCACATGCGTGCGTGTGAACGTTCGTAAATGAGAGTGAAGACTTGCGGGCCGTTTTCCTCCTGTCGTCAGACACATTTTTATGAATTTTTCACATACACGGTTCCTACAACGACACCCCCGACCACCACCACCCCCGCCCTTCCCCTTCCTCCTCCTCCTCCCCCTCCCCCCCCGTCTCTGCCCCTCCCGCTCCACCCTCGCTGGAACTGCCGGCAAGCCGCGCGGTGTGATGTGAGCAAGGTGTATGGCGGGAAGGGGGGGGGGGGGGGGGGGGGGGGGGGTGAACAAAGCACGCGCAACGTGCTGAGTGACTCAGCTCGCCATTTACAGAGAATGTTTGTTGTTACTGTTGACTGTCATTAGCCTTGTCGAAGAGGATGGGGTGGGGTGTTTGGTAGAGGTGGGGGGGGGGTTTATTGCTGCCTGCAGTTTCCCTATTTATCCACTGTCTGTCTGTCTGTCACACACACACGCACACACACACACACACACACACACACACACACACACACACACACCACACACACACACACACACGTGCGCACGCAGCCATTAGCCTTGTCGGAGGGGATGGGGTGGGTGTTGGGGGGGGGGGGGGGGGGGGGTTATTGCTGCCTGCAGTTTCCCTATTTATCCACTGTCTTGTCTGTCACACACACACACACACACACACACACACACACTCACGCAGAAACTACACACATACACACATGCAGATGCAATATGTGAGCGCGCGCGCGCACACACACACACACACGCACACACACACACACATACACACACACACACACACACACACACACACACACTGAAACACACTCTTGCGCGCGCGCGAACGCACGCACACACACACACACACACACCACACACACACACACACACCCACACACACACACACACACACACACACACCACACACACGCACGCACGCACGCACGCACGCACGCACGTACGTACGTGCGCACACACGGACGCACGCATACATGTGCTCTGTCCTCTAAATAGGGAAATGAAAAGGATTGGGGGGGGGGGGGGGGGGGGGGTAGAGGCGTGGTTTTCGGTGAGGATGAAAGAGGGAGCATGAAAAATGGATAGCATGTGAACATAGTGGCGTCAAAAGGCGATAAAAGCCGTTTTCCTCAGGAAAAAATGGATAGCATGTGAACATAGTGGCGTCAAAAGGCGATAAAAGCCGTTTTCTTCAGGAAAACAGACAGGATCTTCCAAGACAATAGGGAAAAGAGAGAACACAGTAATTCTTTTGAGGATCATACCAGTTTTTCCCCCGGAATCACGACTGGGCTCTCTCTCTCTGGGCTCTCTCTCTCTCTCTCTCTCTCTCTCTCTCTCTCTCTCTCTCTCTCTCTCTCTCTCTTTGTGATAATAATGGTTTCCCCCGAGGATCCCAGTCGCTTTCCCCTGTTTTCACTGGTATAATAACTGTTGTTGTTGTTTTGTTCGTTTGTTTTTCCGGGGGGAAGGGAAATTATCCCGAAAAAAAACCGTTAAGAGGGAAGGGAAAGCACCTGTGATGGCTTTTAAACTTCACAGGCGCACATGACATGGGGGTTGGCAAAGCAGGAGAAGACAGTTGCGATCCCATTTTTTTTGTTTCCCCCCCCCCCCCCCCCCCCCCCCCCCCCCCCCCCCCCCCCATGCCAAGGGTGATGACTTTTCCCCGCGAAAATAGGGGGAAAACTTATATGATACTGAGGGATAACACCAAATAAAAAAGTGTCTTCTATAGGTGTGGAAAGTGCTATTATCGGCATCTGCAGGAGCTACACGTCCATAGGAGAAAGAGAGAGTGAGTGTGGGTGAGAGAGAGAGAGAGAGAGAAAGATCTTTAATACGCAAGGGTGAAGATTTTAGGCCAGAGCGTCTTCTTACAATCTGTGTTTGTCACCCATACATTGTATCAACACATGTCATTCATACTGACAATTCAACATAGGAAACTTGTATTGCACTTCTACAATGATCAGCAGACTGTTCATAAAACGTAATAATGACATGGTGGGTGGTCAAATAGAAGAAACAAAAAAACAAACAACAACAAACAGGAATTCACACAGAGAGAGGTGGGATAGAGGATGGTAGGTAGGGGGAGGTGAAGAGGGATGGTAGACAGAGGGAGGGTGGAGATGAGAGAGAGAGAGAGAGAGAGAGAGAGAAGATTGAGAGACAACAAGTAGACTGACAGACAAACAAACGGCAAGAGGGACTTGCGTAAATAATCCCCGCTCTGAGAGAGAGAGAGAGGGGGGGGGGGGGGGGGGGGAGAGAGAGAGAGAGAGAGAGAGAGAGAGAATAGACTGACAGAAAACAACGAGAGAGAGGCCTAAATAGTCCTCACTGTACTGACTGCTAGCATCTGCCGACAAAGCTTCGCACACACAGCCGCATACGCTCGCGCAAGTGCTCGCACGTGCACACACACACACACACACACACACACACACATACACAACACAACACGCACACACACACACACACACACACACACACACACACACACACAGAGGACAGGTGAGGCAGGTGATGTTCCTTCCATCAGTGCTCCGAGTAAGTGGGGGAGGGAGGGAGGGAATGATGGGGAAGCAAACAGTTCAGGTGTGTAGGAGGAAGGAAGGAAGGGGGGGGGGTGGGGGGGGGGGGGGGGGGGGAGTAGGAAGACGGCGAGGATGAAGGAGGAGCCGGAGAGAGGCGTGAGAAAGTCTGCCGTGTGAAAGTATGCACTGGAAGGAATGTCTTTGTCGGAAGCAGATTAACTACCTGGGCTGCCAGGCTCTCGCTGTTTGTCTCTCTCTGTATGCGTGCGTGCGTGCGTGTGTGTGTGTGTGTGTGTGTGTGTGTGTGTGTGTGTGTGTGTGTGTCTGTGTGTCTGTCTGTCTCTCTCTCTCTCTCTTCTCTCTCTCTCTCTCTCTCTCTCTCCTCCCTCCCTCCCTCCCTCCCTCCCTCTCTCAAATACGCACGCACAAGTGCATATGCTCATGGATGCACACATGTATATACACACATGCGCATGCGCGCGCGTGCACACGCACACACGCACGCAACCACACACACACACACACACACACACACACACACACACACACACATGAACGTGCCTATGCGCCCCCCCCCCCTCCCCCCAGCCTTCCTCGTGGTAGTGTGGTTTTCTAGTTTGAAAACTCCAAGGATCTTGTATGCTCATGCCGGCCGACATCTGTGTAAGCTTGTGTTTGAGTTCATACGCAGAGGGGGGGGGGGGGGGGGGGGGGGGGGGGGGTAAAACGGAGTGGATGGCTCAAATGAAGGAAGGGGGGGGGGGGGGGGGGGGGGGTTTATAAGTTATCTTATTTATCTATCATCTGTGCCATCTGTTCTTCTGTAGCTCTTCGTTTTCTTTTTCTTTTCTTTTACGATTTGCTTGAAGAAGACAGCAAGAGAGAGAGAGAGAGAGAGAGAGAGAGATCACCCAGCAAAGAACATTTTGGCCGGTGTAAACGGCGTGTATGTTTGGCTATGTCTGTCTGTGTCTCTGTTGCAGAATCTCCCAGTCTGTCAGCCTCTCCCCTATTTCTGTGCTTGTGTACAATGGTTTGTAGTTGCACTCCGTGCGCGTGCTTTCATTGCTCGGTTCCACCAGATTTCAATACCTCGTCACAGCAGGTTTACAAGAATGTACGACCTGCGCTCACAGATTTTATGAAGGCTACATACAACAGCAACCGTTCCATGTTCCACCAGTGCTGTATGAAGGCTACATACAACTGCAACCGTTCCATGTTCCACCAGTGCAGCTCCTGCTACCGCAGATATCGCCGGTGAAGTGTGCCGCAGATAATGCGATTGATTGTCATTGTTCTCGTTGCGTCGCTGGTCTTGGTTATGCAATAAGGCGAAAGTTGTGTAGCGCTTAGCGTAGGGAAGATGGTTCGGACAGCAGTGGAGAGTTAGGTCATGTTGCTTATAATCCAGCCGACCGCCAAGGGCCATATCAGGGCTGTCACCGCGTTGCAGTCAACTCACGAGTCATTGGAAAAAAAAAAAGAAAAAGAAAGAAAGAATTCACACAACCCTTTAAGATATACTTTCTAAAAATACACTGCAAATTTTGTTAAAAACATCTTTTTTTCTGTTAAAATCTTAGATCAGATGAAAAATGTTAATCTCGTTCAGAAATTCAAAGATCACGTCAGGTGGGACATCTCTGAACAAGGTTTTTATGGAGTCTGCTGTGAAATGCTTATGTCTCACATCATGCAAGACCCATCACTCTGAAAGGATATGTTTCACTTGTGAGTGGTACATGACGTGGACTGCACCACGGAGCTTCTTCACCTTTTAAGAGATAAGAATGGGTGTGAAAAGGAGTGGGCTGTGTGCAGACGGCACGGGCAGTGGATGGCATTGCGATGACGCCATGGAGAGGGCACACAAGACGAGACAGACGACAGAAAGTATCATGGATGTCATCACACTGTGGGAGAAGCGTGTACAGGTTTAGACGATTGAGCCCCAAAAGCGTCACCATGCTGCGGTTTATTGTCCATCTGTCCGCTGAACGCAGGCGCTGCTGCATGTCTAAAAAAGTGGATTTTGAAAAAGCGTTCGGCAGGTGAAAAAATCAGTTGAGAACGATCCTGCAGGGTAAACCGTGAAGGGTGGTGGTGAAGTCTTCAGTCGTTTGCATGATGGTCTGCTCAACATTACCAGCCCGACGTCTGATGTCAGTATCCTGCTTTCGGCAGGGGTGAGACAGGGATGTCTGTTTTACCCCTTTCTTTTTTTTTTTTCTTTTCGTTTTGTGTGTGTGTGTGTGTGTGTGTGTGTGTGTGTGTGTGTGTGTGTGTTGGTTTTTCTTCTCTTTCTTTTTTTAAAATAGAATTACAAGCGCAGCTGAAGCCGGTCCTGGTAAAGACAGCCGGCCAACCTACACGCATGGAACAGTGATGGTGATGAGTCTACCGCTATTACTCCTGATAATACGTCTGCTGGCTTTGTTGGTGCTGCTACTGCCGACAATAGTGCTATTAGCCAGGAAGCTGGGAAATCCCAGTCTCTTTGCTGCTATTACAGTTGGCGGGTGGTGGTACTATTTTTGTCACTTTAACGCCTCCTACTACTGTACGAGTTCTGCTGCGCAAACATTTCACCGTTTGTAATGGTTAAAACCAGTAAACCTTGATGACTTTCGTGAGTTTCTCTTGAAGTGGATTTAGTGTGTTGTGCGTGTATGCATGTACACACACACACACATGCATGCGCGCGCACAGGCACGCACGCACACGCACACACCCCACATACAGTCTCTCTCTCTCTCTCTCTCTCTCTCTCTCTCTCTCTCTCTCTCTCTCTCTCTCTCTCTCACCCATACATACACATTCACACACACACACACACACACACACACACACACACACACACACACACACACACACACACACAGTCAGTCACACACATATGCAAGCACACACGCATGAACAGATTCCTGTGTGTGTGCATGCATTCACGCAGGCACACACACACGCACACGCACATACTCACGCTCACGCGTGCACGCACACACACACATATGCGCGTGCGTGCATGTGCACATGCGCTTCACATACACACACACACACACACACTCTCTCTCTCACTCACTCACACACACACACACACACTCTCTCTCTCTCTCTCTCTCTCTCTCTCCTTTCTGTATCACACACACGCTCACGCCTGCATGCGCGCGCGCACACACACACACACACACACGCACACGCACACGTTTGCTCGTACTTATACATTCACACACTCTCTCTCCCTCCCTCTCTCTCTCTCTCTCTCTGACACTGACACTGAGACAGAGCGAGACCTACGCGGCATGCAGCGAGAGAGGGATGGGCAGGATACTAGCTTGAGTGGTGTACTCGCTGACCAGCTGCTGCTACAGTACTGAGGCCACCACCGCTGCGCCGCGTTAAAGTTTCAGGAGGTTGATGGTGAAATCACAGGGACACTGGGAACAGGGTGGCGCCTGTGCTGTAGGCACACATCAGCCGCCAATCTGCTTCATGCCTTCCTTCCATTGCCACAGCTCTTTGTCATCGATTTCTAATTACCAGTCAACTCCACTCGCTGCAACTGTCCTTCATTAGCATGGGAATTCAGTGTGTGTGTGTGTGTGTGTGTGTGTGTGTGTGTGTGTGTGTGTGTATAGGTGTGTTGATGTGTGTGTGTGTGTGTGTGTGTGTGTGTGTGTGTGTGTTTGGGCGCATCTGTTTTTTTTTTTGTGTGTGTGTGTGTGTGTGTGTGTGTGCACTTGCATGCATTTGAAGATTTTTTTGTGAAATCAAATCATGTTCATATGAAATCTGAAATGGTAGTGGTTAGCTCTGTATGTGTACATGTGTCAGTGTATGTGTGTGCATACACGTGTGTGTTTTCGTGTGTATCTGTGTTCACAAGTGTAAGCATGTGATAATTTTTTACTTGACCAGGAAGACGCAAATACTATAAACCTGAGATGTAGAAGTCAGCTGTGCTGACCGCCCATTGTGTGGTCATTACCAACAATGTCTTCAATCCTAAGGGGGCTGAGTGGACAGGGAGGGAGGGTTTACACAAAGAACCACGGGTGCTAGGCTCTGGCCACCCGCCACAGTAAGCATAAGCAGACCTATCTCTGTTCACATTCTACATTGGTCAGTGCATGTAAGACAAATGTTGACATGTCACTGAAGCAGCCAGCAGTACCCCTAAATCACTAAATCGACAAGTGGAGGGGGGGGGGGGGGGGGGGGGGGGAGGGAATTGCTCAGTCTGGAGAAGAGGAAGCGTTGATCATGAAATGGGCAGTTGTGGAGTTTTTGTCTTGTGGAGAATTCTGAATTAAGGGTGTAGGTGAGAAGGCAATGTGGAGAATCCTGAATTAAGGGTGGAGGTGAGAAGGCAAAGAATGTGGAGAATCCTGAATTAAGGGTGGAGGTGAGAAGGCAAAGAATGTGGAGAATCCTGAATTAAGGGTGTAGGTGAGAAGGCCAAAGAATGTGGAGACTCCTGAATTAAGGGTGTAGGTGAGAAGGCCAAGAATGTGGAGAATCCTGAATTAAGGGTGGAGGTGAGAAGGCCAAGAATGTGGAGAATCCTGAATTAAGGGTGTAGGTGAGAAGGCAAAGAATGTGGAGATTCATGAATTAAGGGTGTAGGTGAGAAGACAAGAATGTGGAGAACCCTAAGTTAAGGGGGTGTAGGTGAGAAGGCAAAGAATGTGGAGATTCATGAACTAAGGGTGTAGGTAAGAAGGCAAAGAATGTGGAGAATTCTGAATTAAGGGTGTAGGTGAGAAGGCAAAGAATGTGGAGAATTCTGAATTAAGGGTGTAGGTGAGAAGACAAGAATGTGGAGAATTCTGAATTAAGGGTGTAGGTGATGTCAGGGCTCGCTGACATTGTTACGTGAGCCCGTATAGATAGATCTATTGGAGGCGACTCATGTTTGAACTTCTGCAGGTGCAGACTGATCATGTTCCATGTCAGTGTATCTTGCTTGGTTCGCATCGGAGTCAATATTCCCTCTATGTGTGCTAGTGTGAGCCGGCGAACATTTTCCGCTCACGTCGCATGCGTGTGTGTGCGTCAGTGGATATCTGTGTGACAGCACAGCTTGGGGGAGGGTAGGGCGATATCTTGAACTCTTTGACGTTTTCCGTGCAAGTGGGAAAATTGGGTCATGCATCATCCTCACTGTGAATTGTCCAATCATAGTTAGCCTTACGTTGAATTATCCAATCATAGCCAAGTTTACAGTAAAACAGGCTGGGGGTTAGGTGAACAGTCGCTCAGTGTGTTGTGCGGCTGATTCAGAATGGAAGTCTCTGACGGTAGGTGTGCTGTTTCAATGTTGGGAGGTCCCAGGGAATCCTTTAGGAACTTCATGTTCAGGGGTCTGACTTACGGATTAGCGGAGCTGCCGTGAGTCTGGAGGGGACTGATTCTGTGGTTCTGTGTAATGTTCTTCTCGCTGTTGGAGGTACAGTGAAAGGACTGTTGTTAGTAATTTGTGAAACAGCAAGTAGCCTAGGTTTTTCTGGAGCTGCAGTGAAGAGAGTGGAGGTAGCTAGGCAGCTTAACCATATGATGGGGACCGACTGGACAAAAGTGTCAAACTTTGTGAGGCACTTTTGTAGGTCCTGCCCATTAACCTTTTGCTAGGCCCCATCAAATTTGACCAAAGGGGCCTAGTCACGTGACGTCATAAACTTACACTAACGATCTTCATTCGTCAAAATAACTCTACAAGCTTCGTTAAGTTGCAGACGACATGTTTACTGCCTCGTTGGAAACAACGTTGAAAACAATGCATGCTGGGTGGTAGCAACCCGGATGTTCAAAACGAAGGTAAAAGATGCCCAGACAGCAAGCCAACCTAGAATCAGTCTTGGCATAAGCTAGGCAACTGGCTAGGGACTAGCTTGGATAACCAGCTGGGGACGGTCTAGAAGTGCTCATGGGCCCAACCTTGGTTCTAGCTTGGCACCCTAGCTAGTTCTACATGGGCCCAACCTTGGTTCTAGCTTGGCACCCTAGCTAGTTCTACATGGGCCCAGTCTTGGTTCTTGCTTGGCATAGCTAGTAAATACTAAATAAATCTTAAATAAATGTTAGCGAACCACAAGAGAAACGTGGACAAACAAGACACAAGACAACACACGATGCGTTTCGACCTCTTAGGTCTTCTTCAGGCAAGACACAAACACTGTGCCTGTGCCGAACGAATTTGTCACTTAGCTTATATCTCTTCAGCGCAACGTAGGCAGGCGTTGATTCAACACCAGCGCTGAAGAGTTCTAAGCTAAGTGACAAATTCGTTCGTTTTCATTGTCCTGCTTGTTTGTGTCTTGCCCGAAGAAGACCTAAGAGGTCAAAACGCATCGTGTTTTGTCTTGTGACTCGTTTGTCCACGTTTCTCTTGGCGGTTCGCGAACATTTATTTAAGATTTGTTTGGATTTCCGCCTGCAGTCGTCTCACTTTGCAACTATTAATTCTAGTTCTAGCTCGGCTGACGCTGGCCTTCTATAGCTAGTTCAATGATGGGCTGTATTGCCATCATCATCTACTTCATCCTTCTCCTTCACCCGTATTGCCAGTGGGTGCCATTGTCTCCCAAAGTCACAAATCTTCGCCAAGTCTCACAACTGAGATATCTGTAGGCAACTTCCAAACCACACACACCAGCGATGTTGTTGAAGTAGGAAGTGTGCAGTTGTCCTTTCTGATTTTTGCATGACTGTTGACATCAATCCTATCTTTGTGTGTTTCTGATCACATGGCCTACATGTTTCATTTTTCTTCTGTTGATCCCTGTGAACAGTTGGTGCTTAACATTCAGTTCATTTAACATGCTGTGGTTTGTTCTTGTGTCTGTCCATTTGATTCTGGAAAGTCGTCTGTAGAACCCCTTTTCTGCTGCATTGATTTTATTTTCTTCATCCTTTCACAGTATCCAGGCTTCACAGCCATTCTGTTTGTTGTCCACCATGAAATTCATACTCGCATGCACGCACGCACGCATGTGCGCGCGCGCGCGCGCGCGCACACACACACACACACACACACACACACACACACACACACACACAAACACAACATCAGTTATTATGGGAACAATTCAGGTAATTTTATTGAAAATTCTCTTAAATGCATTGAATCACACAATTTCTGTGTTGGCCTCTGTCGGGTCGTCCACAACCACCACCACTGTTTTTGGCTTACTTTTGCCACCTGGGACACAGTCCCTCCATGTGGCCAGCCAATCACTCATGTACGTCTTCATCAGTAATGTTCGTTTCATGCCGCTCCATAATCAGCATGACTTTCACATAATTCAGAGCTACATAAACAAAAAATGCCAACATATAGTAGCAAAAGTACAAAATTCGAGAGACAACCTTCCCTTCGTGCCACAACACCACTGAACAGCAAAAACTGTCTGAATTCTGTGGCTTTCCACCTTTCCACTTCGTTCAGACTTACCTACAACAAGCCCATCAAGTCCATCATTTGTATCATAAACACTACTGTCTGTGTGATCAGTATGATTATTACGTCTAACAGAGTGTTCAATTGAACATCACGACTGTCACTAACAGAGTCCGAACACAAAGGACTACGGAGAAGTGGCGGCTGTCGATCTGAATCAAGTTCAACAGAATCACACACAAAAGACAATTTTTGCGCTTTGCTTCGTTTTCGCCGAAATTCACAGCAGCCTGATCACAGGCTTTCAAAGTCTCAGAAACAAATTTTCGTATACGTCTGTTTTTAGACCAGTACGAAGACATGTTTAAAAAAAAAAAAAAGCACAACAGCTACCTTTTAAAAGATGGAGAAAAGGTCCCAAAAAGCCCACAGTAAGTGACACACGTGCTATTGACAGCTGCTTTGCACCGGCGAACAAAGAACGGCAAACAGCGCGAATCGGTTAATGAAAAGTATCGACCACCACACAAAATTCCGGATCGGAAAATCTCATGTAAATACGAAAAAAAAAGACATAAAACAATCAAAATATGTGCAACATTCTCGTGTTTTCTATCATTTCTGGTGATTACGCGGCTATAATATTGTAGAATGTAAAACAAAAGAAAAACATAAAGAAAAAAAAAATGGAATTGAGATTTGCGCTAAATATAGGCAGTTTGGTTGGCCTGATGACTCAGCGCATTATGGGAGGTAGAGCGCGCGTGCTAGGGTGGCAGGCTAGAGCTGTGCTAGAATCTAGCTTGGTTCCCTAGGTCAGCACTTGCTTGAGTGACCGGGTAGTACCTACCTGGAATCTAGCTAGGCACCCTAGGTGTAGCACGCTGCTTGGGTGACATGCTAGTGCCAAGCTAGAACTAGATTGGGTTCCAAGACAAGCAGATGAGCCTAGGATATCTAGGACAACCGAGCTGGAGCTGGCTAGAACCTAGGTGGGCCCTAGGACCCTTGCTGTCTGGGTGCCTATCGTTACATCTCCCCTCTTTGAGATTTTAATAAAATCATATTTCTGTTTAC
Source organism: Conus betulinus (assembly GCA_016801955.1). Lineage (NCBI taxonomy): Eukaryota > Metazoa > Mollusca > Gastropoda > Neogastropoda > Conidae > Conus > Conus betulinus. The sequence continues at coordinate 30,950 of JADBJO010003252.1, forward strand.
ATGCATTAAATTAATGGGGGAAATAGAAAACTGTTCATCACTTGTTGTTTGACAGTTTCTGACTTGCTGCTCAATAATTGCTGCGCATTCTCACTTTCTGTTCACAGTCTTTCCTTGTATAAATATTTCACAACAGGAATCAAACATGCAATTAACACTAACTGAAACTATAACAATAACTTTCTTCCTTCTGAAGAATTTCAAGTTGGAAAAGTGTCAATCTTTTAACACGCTGGTTTGAAGAACTATTTGGTTTGGGGGGAAATGTCAATCTTTATAACGCGCTGGTTTCTTGACACGTCGGCTACTACGTGTAGTTGTGACTTCTGTACCAAAAGTTGTTGATGGTTTGCTGGAAACTGGACTGGTCATCGCTGGCAGTTGTCCAGGTGTCGGTGTCGTGGGGCTGGTTGTAGACGTAACAGAGCCTCACACGGTTGCTGTGATGAGAGCTCGTGCCAGGATAATCAGTACATGACGGTTCATCACTCCTCTGGCTGGGTACAGGGATAGGTTTTGGAGATAGGGTAGTGCTTTCATGGGACTCAATCAATTGTGGAACAGGAGTGACTGTGGAAGGCTGATGTCGGACCACAGATGTTGGTTGAAAGCTCGTCTCAGTTCTGAGTCGAATGTTCTTGGTGAGCTTCAGATGATGTCGGTTTCGGCGATACTGTCCCATGGAAGTTTTTATCATGTAGGATCTTGGAGCAATCTTTTCTGTAACGACAGCTGGATTCTTCCATCCTTTCTCATGATCAAGTTTCTGTAGTACAACATCTCCTGGTTGTAGTTCTGGAAGCTGACGAGCACCTTTTCTGTTGTTGAAGTTGCGCTGATTTCGCCTTTTCTGTTTACTGTCTCTCGACTCCACTGATTTTCTATCAGGGTACTGGAACTCGAGATTGAAAGGAAGAGTTGGAAGTGTTGTTCTGATGTTCCTTCCAAAGAGGAGTTCAGCTGGACTTTTTCCTGTAGCAGACGTTGGAGTTGCACGGTAGGTCAGAAGTGCAAGAATTGGATCAGTCTGACTCAGGATTTTCTTTGCTGTCTGCACAGCACGTTCGGCCTCTCCATTTGACTGAGGATAATGAGGACTAGACGTGATGTGTTCAAATCCCCATTGAGCTGCAAACTTCTGGAATTCAGCTGACACAAACTGTCTTCCGTTGTCCGTGACAAGGATTTCGGGAATTCCATGATGTGCAAACATGTTTTTCAGTTTTCCAACTACAGCTCCTGTGGTGATCTGAGGAAGATGTCCAATTTCAAGGTAACTTGAAAAATAGTCCACCAAGACAATGTAGTTCTGTCCTTTGAAAGTACAGATATCAGCAGCCACCCTTTGAAACGGATGATCTGGTAGAGTCGTCGATATCAGTGGTTCTTTTCTTTGAGCTGCTCTTTGTTCTTCGCAATGTTTGCAGTTCTTCACCAATTGCTGAATGCGTTTATTGATGTTTGGCCACCAAACCGAAGAGTTTGCTCTTTCTCAGCATTTTGTAATGCCTTGATGCCCTTGGTGTATTCTGTCCAAAATGTCGTCTCTCAAAGCTTGTGGGACAACGATGCAACTGCCTCGTATGAGAAGACCTTCATGCTCACTGAGTTCATTTCGCAGAGGAAACATATCACGAAGACCTTCTTCAACATCACCAAGGTACTTTGGCCATCCTTCTCTTGTGTACTGAAGAGCTTTCTTCATGAGAGGGTCTTTGTCAGTTTCAGCTGCAATTTCCGTCAGACGTCTGTCTGTTGCTTCCCATGAGAGCCTTACAGAGCTGACATGTGCTTCTGTATCTTCAATCAGCTGGCTGACTTCTTTCATGTTTTCTGTGTCTTCTTGAGGACTCTTGAAAGTGTATCGGCTACGATTAGCGTTTTCCCTGGAGCGTAGACAGCTTCTGCGTTGAACCGCATGAACCGCATCAACATGCGTTGACATCTGATGGGAGTGTCCTGAAGATCTTTCTTGTTCATCAGCGGAACCAGTGGTTTGTGGTCTGTAAGAAGTGTGAATGAAGGTAGACCAACCAGGTATCTCTGGAACTTCTCACAAGCCCAAACTGATGCCAAACACACTTTTTCGATCTACGCGTACTTGCGCTCTGTAGCCGTCAGAGATCTTGAACAGTAAGCAACAGGCTTCAGTCCATCTTCATGTTCATGTTGAAGCACACCACCCAAGCCATATGAACTTGCATCAGCGCTGACCACTGTTCGTTTGCTGGGGTCATAAAAGGCAAGTGTTGGTGTCTTCGTCAAAAGTTGCTTGACTGCTTTGAACGCCTCAATCTGTGGAGTAGCCCATGTCCACTGTCGATCCTTTTTCAGTAGCTCAGTAACTGGTCGCAGGATGGTTGAGAGACTGGGGATGTACCGTCCCAGATAGTTGATCATTCCCAGTGCGCGTCGAAGTTCAGTGATATTGCTAGGGTCTTGCATGTTCAAGATCGCTGCAACTTTCGCAGGGTCGGGCTTGATCCCATCCTTTGTGATGATGTGTCCAAGGAACTCAATTTCTTTCTTCCTGAACTCACATTTTTCTTCATTGAGTTTCAGATTGGCTTCAGTCAATTTCTTCATGACTCGGTTCAAATCTCCATCATGATCCTTTTCTTTCTTGCTGTGGACAAGAATGTCGTCGAAGAAGCAAATGACACTTGGATCATCTTTGAGAATGTTCTCTATTGTTCTTTGAAATATTTCTGGGGCTGAAGAGATTCCAAAGGGAAGTCTTTTGTAGAAGAATCTGCCCGCAGGTGTGATGAAGGTAGTGAGTTTGGCTGTAGACAAATCTAGTGGAATTTGCCAAAATCCTGACCTTGCATCCAGTCGACTGAAGATGACTGACCCTTTCAGCTTGTGAAGTATGCCATCAATGGTAGGAATCATGTAGCGTTCTCGCTTAATCGCCATGTTCAGATGTTTGAAATCAGTACAAATCCTCACAGCATTTGTTTTCTTTTTCAGACTGGAACCATTGGACTACACCAATCTGTAGCTTCAGTGATTTCTTCAATGATGTCCATTTCTTTCATCCTTTCCAGCTCCTGCTTGACCTTTTCTACCAAGGGAATTGGAATTCTTCTCGCCGTGTGTAGACTGTAGGGTTCAGCATTCTCTTTCAGAACAATTTTAACAGGACAGTAGTTCACTGGTGATTCATTCAGGTCACCAAAAGGATCGCTGACTGTGTCAACTTTCTTCACAAGTCCCATTCTCGAAACAGCTTCTCGGCTCAGCAGGTTGTCTGTTTTTGAGTTGACAACGTAGATTTTCAATCGATATTGCTTGTCATGAACGCGTGCTTCAGTTTCGAACAGTCCTTCACAATCAATAGGACCACCAGGACTACGAAGAATAGCTTTTGTTGGAAGTAACTCTGGTTGAGGCTTGAATTTTCTGAATTCTTGGGCTGACATCACCAACACATCTGCTCCTGTATCTAATTTGAAAAGTACATCTCTGTTTTCCAAATGTAGAGAGTGTGAGCCATGGTGAATCATCTTTGCCAATGGAGCCTAAAAAGAGTTCTTCTGTTCCTTCCTCCACAGCACTAACTGTCGGTTTGCTGCGACAACAAACTGCGAATGATTCATCTTTGAACAGTGTCTACAACGTTTTCCTTTTGCTGGACAGGTATCGTAACTGCCATGTGAGCGTCCACAATTTGTACAGTTTGAAAATCTTCCTCCTTGAGCAGAACTGGATCCTCTGCTTCTGTTGCTCTTGTAGGTCCTCTCTGGTAACCACAACCTCTACTGCCTGGAAAACCTCTATTGCTGCTTTGGCCTCTGCTGTTAGCTACACCCCTGTGTGCTACTGCATCCACACTCTGAGACTGTCTCTGTTCATTTAGTTGGAGTTTAACGAGCTCAAACTGACATGCTTGCTGTACAGCATCTTGAAGTTTCAGTTCAGGTTGCAACTGTAGTTTTTCAGATAATTCAGCATCAAGAACTCCTAAGACTAATCTCTCTCTAATTGCATCTTCTTTGTCAGGAAAGTTTGCGTGCTCTGCAAGTTCGTACAAACTACGTAGGTATGCTTCAATGCTTTCTCCAGCAGCCTGAGAACGTGCGTAGAACTGAACTCTCTCATGAATGATGTTTCGTTTGGGAACGAAGTGAGCATCAAATTTAGCCAAAACAACGTCATATTTCTTTGCATCTTCAGCTGACAAGTTGAACGAAGCTAGAATTCTTTCACTTTCGCTACCCATTGTGTAAATGAGAGAACTAACTTGCACTGCTTGATCGTTTTTATCAAGTTTTGATGCCTGCCTGAATCGAACCGTTGTTTCCACTCGGGCCATGCTTGCGGACGTGAAAAGTCAAAACAGTCTGGTGCCTTAAACGGGCCCATCATCAATGTAAATCCCAATAAAAAATGACAAGAAACGATCCTACCAGATTCCACTGTTGATCTGTAACTTGTTCCGTGTGTTTTCAGCATGTGTTCGGATCCCACTCCTGACACCAACTAACGATCTTCATTCGTCAAATAACTCTACAAGCTTCGTTAAGTTGCAGACGACATGTTTACTGCCTCGTTGGAAACAACGTTAAAAACAATGCATGCTGGGTGGTAGCAACCCGGATGTTCAAAACGAAGGTAAAAGCTGCCTATCGTTACACTTACCATAGCAGTAACGTAGGAAAATACTGCATGTACATGTCTAAAAAAAGGTGTTTTCAAAATTTAAAGGCACTCTGATCAGTTAAATGAATAAGATCAGAAGAGGGTACATTTCCAAACATTTTTGAATCATTACACATTCATTTTTTGTAAGATATTTATGGTTACGACAAAACCCAAAAATAAGGCCCCAAAAAATCGCGTCGCGACATAGGATGTAACTTGTTTCCAGACATCAGTAAACGTGACAATCAGACCTTGTAACTGCTTATTCACCTTCATAAAGCTTGCTGTCACCATTACACTTTCAAGATTCTGCCAAACGTCATTACTGGTCATTCTTGCATGTACATCGGCTACCGCAGCTGGTCTGTGCATGTCCATTCGTCTGTTTGTAACAGCTGCACTTGCACCATCTTGTGCATGGCCATCCGCCATTCTTGCAACCACATCTGCTGCCACATCCTCTTGCGCCCTTGCATGCACATTTGACCAGTTCTCTGCAAGCTGCAGATGCTATCGGCAGTGTCGTCCAAAAAAGCAACCAAGCCTTGCTGTCCTTGTCCAGAGTCCAGCCCCATCTCACTGGAGATGGTGCTTGCTGCTGGGGCTGGTCAGCAGTCCAAATGCTTGCCTGGTAGACAGCAGGGTTTGAATGCTGTAATAAGGCGCCATGTGTGGGAGGAAGGGCTTCCATCATCATCTTGTCTCTGTGGCAAGACAGCTCTTCAGGGGCCTCATCAACAGAGCTCAGCTGGCTGGTTTTGTCATGCAAGACAACTGTGTAGCGTTCCATCAATCTGAAGTGGTGGCTGTTAGCATCCAGGACAATGAAGGGATTTCCTGCAATGAACTTGAAAGGCCTCCGTCACTGCAGGATAACATTTCCATGCAGCCCATGCAGACAGTTTTCCTTTGCTGAAAAAGGCAGACACTGTGTCACAGCCGGTGAAGCTGTGGAAAGTGGGGAGGGCTGTAGACTTTCCCTCTCCAAGGGCATGAGTGATAGCATTGACGTGAAAGTAGGTGAAATTCTTCCTGTGCCGAAAGCAACCCAAACGTCTGCTGCTGGACACAATGCCTGAAGCTGGCGGAACTTTCCAGTGATGATGACGATGACATCAGTGTCTACAGTGCGAACTAAGCAGGTGTAGGAGCCAGTCTGCAGTGCATCTGGCAGGTGTAGCAGTATCTTTGTGTCTGCATCCTCGTGATCATTGTCTGGCATGCTGTGATCCGCTCCTCTGATGAAAACTTTCTGGCCTGATGTAATGACAAATTTTCCATTAGGAAACTGAGCTGTGGCAACTTTCTCTGACAGTCTGTCTGTTCCATGGAAGGAACCTGTGGCTGTTGTGCTGGAGGGGTTGTGGTCGAGGTTATCTACAGCGCCCACTGTGAAGAGACCAAGACGAAGCTGGGGTGGGCACACACCTTTCTGAGTGTGCGAGCAGACTGCGGTTGCCAGCTGATCCTTCAGATGCAAGACGCGATCATAGATGACACTGAGACCCAGTTCACGGAGCTCTGTGACTATCTTCTTTGACCTTAAGCGGGTATGAATGTCAAGTCCGATATACAGAGGCAGTGGTGGTTCATAGTTCACCGAATGACAAGATTTTCCTGCTGCTAGACCTTTCTTCCTGAGTTGAAAAGGATAGTTTGAAAAATTGTCAAACATGCCTGAGAGTCATTTGCATCCTGTTGTTTTACATCTGGTCCATTGAGGAGCATAGAAACAAGCATCTTCAGTGTTGACAGAACAGATTGTTCTTTACAGGAGGCTGGAAGCGAAGCATCAAAGTGAAATCTAGCTACCTGGGAGATATCAGTGCCAACTGTTTTTGCAGCTTTTGCAAGAATGGCAGCATCTTTTTCATGGTCACATTTCATAGCCTGTTTCAACATTTCTTGCATTCCCTCTGGAAAAATCAGAACAGTGTGTTTTCCATCACTTTGTTCTGGGCTTGAGGGAAGTACTGAAGGATCTTTTCATTGAAACGGTTCTTGTTTCTTTCGAAGACCAAGGTCTCTGCTGTTGACGGGACTATAATTTTAATCTTAATCTTAAGACCAAGGTCTTGAAGACGCTTCTCATACAGCTTACGAAGATCCACAAGCCGGAAGTGGAAGATTCCATATTCTATGAATTTTCAATGCAACTGGCAAGCTCAATGAAGGCTCTGGCCTCAGTTTTATACCCCTCATTTTGGGATTCACAGGACTCATGAAATTGCCTTGTCTTTGACCTACGGCGATTTCGGAGCTCAGGCAGGCAGGTCAGGTGGTATTTTACTTCAATAGCAATGAGGTCAATGCCAGAAATCTTTGTCACTGTCAGTAGTGCTGTGTCCTGTAAATCAGTGGCCATCCGCCTAATATTCTCATCTGCGTCAAGAGTTCTGGATTCATGGAGATGACCATCCTGTTTGCCGCAGAAAATGCACGAAGATGTGTTGGCAGAGTTTGGCAGTCTTTTCAACGCTTCTCATCAGTGGCAGAGTCTGGATTATCTAAATTCAGCTCTCTTTTTTGTTCAGCTGTGTCTAATTTGTATTGGTTAATTTTCTGTAGCAAGATTTGTACTACTTCGCCCGATTTCCAGGAAGAAGTCTTCAACAGTGACACCTTCATCGAAGCACAGTTTTTGTGGTAATCTGTCTGTTTTGCGGAATGCACCAACATCAGTCAGGAAAGTCTTGTATGATGCTGTTTTGTCTCCAGTACCTGGACCATCCAATGGGCACTTGAGGTCCGCACTAGTTTTCTGCTGGCATATCACACATGCACTCCAATTCATGTTGCGTTTTCACTTAAACCCTGAAATTTACACAGGACTTATGTGAGATATGCCTTTGGCAATATATTCAGAGTCACTATTTCAACACAGAAATGTAAAATAACCATTTTCTATCATAGTCAGATACTGTATACCAACAGAGTGCCAACTTACTACTTTTTAATTCATCATTTCCATCTAACGGCGATTGTTCTCAATTTTCGGAGTGCGAAACATGAAAAATTGCATTTTGGCACGTACATGCTGTCAATATGACCTGTGCACATGGGGCCTAGCAAAAATTGAAAGTATTTTGCGTGTAGATAGCTAGGAAAAAAATGTCATACTTTTGTCTGGTCTGTCCCCATCTAGTCAAAAAATCGCCATAAGCTGCCTAGCTATGGGACTTGTGCTTTTACTTATTTGGTACCAATGTCTTCCCTAGAGCCAAGGTGCGATCGGAAAACCGGGCGAACGTGCTGTGTTCGTGTTTAACTGTAACCTGTGTACCTGAAACCTGGTGGGCTGAAGACTTTTGCTGTGGTTGGGTGCTGTGGACGTGCCGGTCTGCTGTTTTTTGGGTGCTGTGAACGTGCCGGTCTGGGGGTGGCCTTGGTGGAGCTGGACAACCCATCTCGGAATTGGCCGGAGACGTGTTGGTTCAAGATGTCTCCCTGTACTCCTGCCTTGGCTGGTGACGGGATCCCTGTGTGAGGAGCGGCACAGCATAGACTGCTGTTCCTGCTGCTGCGACAGTGTTAAGTGGTACATATGAATGTTGACGACAAACAGGGGCTGTTTTAAGGTAACAGCATTGGACAGTATTTCCAGGATCAGGAGAGTGTGCCATCATTCATCGGATGTGGAGTAGATTACCAGTGTGTAACAGACACCAGCAGAAATCCTTAGTGACTTCAAATTTGTGCAGTATTAATAAATATTGTGCAGTAGGCTTAGTCTTAGTGTTGGTTATTAGTCATTGCTCGTGTGTGTCGCAAGCTGCACGGGCTTTCAAGACAATTCGTCTTTTGTGTGGTGGCAAGAGACATTTAGTAAACATTTCTTACATGTTGTGTAACTTGTTTGGGCCATTCTGTGCGAGTGATTCATAGCAATCTAGTTATTGGATTATCAATGGTCATACGTGTTTTAAGTGCAAGTTGTCAGAATGTAATCCGGTTTTCAGTTAACCTTAAATGTATGTGTTATAGAATTGTTGTTTGGGCATTTCTATATTAGTGATTGGTCTGTCATTGTGTCGGAGTTCATTCCCTGGTTGCTGGCTTGTGTATGAGCCGGTAAGTGAATTTGTTGTGTAGGTCTAGGATTCACGGTGTCCTGTTGGGCCAATAGCCAAGGTGTGTTATCGGTCGTGTGGGTTGCATGGCATGGTAGCGATGCATCACACCAGGCTGGGCACATTGGATTTGACCCGAACTAAGTTTAGTTGTAAAGTAGTTTCATCACCTTATGTTAGTTTTGTTGTGCTGTGACTAGAAATCTGTGTGTGAATTGTGTCAAGGGGTTGAATGTTTGAGTGTGAGAGAGAGTGATCGTGTGGGTAATGAGTGGAATATTCAATATTATGGACCCTGGTGTCATGTTTGAATGAAATTATATCTGTGTGAACTGGTCATTTGTTTTTGGACTGCTTATTTGAGTTGGGGCGTCAGGTATTGTAGGTCTGTAAGTCTGTCTGTCCCTCCTTAGCAAGTTCAGGTCTTGAGAAGGCAAAGAATGTGGAGAATCCTGAATTAAGGGTGGAGGTGAGAAGGCAAAGAATGTGGAGATTAATTAATTAGGGTGTAGGTGAGAAGGCCAAGAATGTGGAGAATCCTGAATTAAGGGTGTAGGTGAGAAGGCCAAGAGTGTGGAGAATCCTGAATTAAGGGTGCAGGTGAGAAGGCAAGAATGTGGAGAATCCTGATTAAGGGTGCAGGTGAGAAGACAAAAGAATGTGGAGAATCCTGAATTAAGGGTGTAGGTGAGAAGGTAAAATGTGGAGAATCCTGAATTAAGGGTGTAGGTGAGAAGACAAAGCCTGAATCCTGAATAAGGGTGTAGGTGAGAAGGCCAAGAATGTGGAGAATCCTGAATTAAGGGTGTAGGTGAGAAGACAAAGAATGTGGAGAATCCTGAATTAAGGGTGTAGGTGAGAAGACAAGAATGTGGAGAATCCTGAATTAAGGGTGTAGGTGAGAAGGTAAAGAATGTGGAGAATCCTGAATTAAGGGTGTAGGTGAGAAGACAAAGAATGTGGAGAATCCTGAATTAAGGTGTAGGTGAGAAGACAAAGAATGTGGAGAATCCTGAATTAAGGGTGGAGGTGAGAAGACAAGAATGTGGAGAATCCTGAATTAAGGGTGTAGGTGAGAAGGTAAGAATGTGGAGAATCCTGAAAGAAGGGTGTAGGTGAGAATAAAGAATGTGGAGAATTAAGGGTTCTGCCTACACTGCACACACCTCTGCATACTACTTAAAACCCTATCTTTCTCATCCTGTCGTTCTTTCCCCCCCCCCCCACCCCCACCCCCCCATTCCCCCCAATCTCTGCCTACACTGCACACCCCTCTGCATACTACTTAAACCCTATCTTTCTCATCCTGTCGTTCTTCCACCCGTTCCCCCCTTTTCCCCCCCCCCACACCCACCCCCCCATTCCCCCCAATCTCTCTGCCTACACTGCACACCCTCTGCACACTACTTAAACCCTATCTTTCTCATCCTGTCGTTCTTCTCCCCCCCCCCACCCCCCCCCCATTCCCCCCAATCTCTGCCTACACTGCACACCCCTCTGCCTACTACTTAAACCCTATCTTTCTCATCCTGTCGTTCTACCCCCCCCCACCCCCACCCCCCCTATCCCCAATCTCTGCCTACACTGCACACCCCTCTGCACACTACTTAAACCCTATCTTTCTCATCCCCCCCCCCCCACCCCACCACCCCCCCACCCCCCCAATCTCTACACTGCCAACACATCTCTGCTACACTGCACCCCCCTCTGCACACTACTTAAACCCTATCTTTCTCATCCTGTCGTTCTTTCTTCCCCCCCCCCCCCCACCCCCCCATTCCCCCCAATCTCTGCCTACACTGCACACACCTCTGCATACTACTTAAACCCTATCTTTCTCATCCTGTCGTTCTTCCCCCCCCCCACCCCCACCCCCCCATTCCCCCCAATCTCTGCCTACACTGCACACCCCTCTGCATACTACTTAAACCCTATCTTTCTCATCCTGTCGTTCTTCCCCCACCCACCACCCACCCCCCCATTCCCCCCAATCTCTGCCTACACTGCACACCCCTCTGCATACTACTTAAACCCTATCTTTCTCATCCTGTCGTTCTTCTTCCCCCCCCACCACCCCCCCCCCCATTCCCCCCAATCTCTGCCTACACTGCACACCCCTCTGCATACTACTTAAAACCTATCTTTCTCATCCTGTCGTTCTTCCCACCCACCACCCACCCCCCCCCCATTCCCCCCCCCAATCTCTGCCTACACTGCACACACCTCTGCATACTACTTAAACCCTATCTTTCTCATCCTGTCGTTCTTCCCACCCACCACCCCCCCCCCCATTTCCCCCCAATCTCTGCCTACACTGCACACACCTCTGCATACTACTTAAACCCTATCTTTTTCATCCTGTCGTTCTTCCCCCCCCCCCACCCCCCCCCCCCCCCTCCCCTGCACACCCTCTGCATACCCCCCCCCCCCCCCCCCCCCCCCCACCCCCCCCATCCCCCCCCCCCTCCCCATGATCTTTTCTCCTCTAATACTTATCACTGTCTGCATGTCTTCCTTTTCTCTTTTTCCTCAAGTCCTCCCACGCCCCTTCCCCTCCCTCCTTCCCCTCTCTCCTTCCCTCCCCTCCGTCACTCACTCTGTGCGCCTAAATATGGATGCTGCTGTCTCTTCTCTTCTTTTCTATGCGAGTTACCAAGTCCTTCCGTTTTTTTCTCTATGGACAGTAGTCTTCGTTCCTTTGAATCTGTGTTTGCATTCCAGTGGAAAGAGAGAGAGAGAGAGAGAGAGAGAGAGAGAGAGAGAGAGAGAGAGAGAGATCAGTGTTTACAAACACCGATTTTCTCTCTCTCTCTCTCTCTCTCTCTCTCTGTCTGTCTGTCTGTCTGTCTGTCTCTCTCTCTCTCTCTCTCTCTCTCTCTCTCTCTCTCTCTCTCTCTCTCTCTCTCTTATTGTACTTTCGTGTTCACACACCCCATCATTAGGGTCTTCGTTCTATTATATGAATAAATCCTCAGAATCTGAACGTCTCTCACTTTCTAAATTTCTTACTATTTTCTTAAAAAGTATTTAAGCCTAAAGGAGTAGTTGTGTCCAGTTTATCTGTTTGTCTATCTATCTATCTGTCTCTCTATCTATCTCTCTATCTATCTGTCTATCTACTTATCTATCTATCTATTTCTTGATCTCTATCTATCTATCTGTCTGTCCACCTACCTATCTCTCTTATATTCATCTGTTGTTACTTCTATTTCGTTGTTTTATTTCTTCTGTAGCCACTGATCTCTTCTTGCTTTACTCTTCTGTACCCATCTATCCTTCTCTCTTTTATTCTTCTGTAAGCAGTCATCCTTTGCTGCTTTGTTCTTCCGAAGCAAGTCCGCCTTCGCTGCTTTGTTTTTCCGAAGCAAGTCAGCCTTTGCTGCTTTGTTCTTCTGAAGCAAGTCATCCTTCGCTGCTTTTGTTCTTCTGAAGCAAGTCATCCTTCGCTGCTTTGTTCTTTCTGATGCAAGTCATCCTTTGCTACTTTGTTCTTCTGAAGTAAGTCATCCGTTGCTGCTATAGTCTTCTGAAGCAAGAAAAACCGTTGCTGCCTTTTTCTACTGAAGTAAGTCGTCCTTTTCTTCTTCTTTTGTTCTTCTGAAACAAGTCATCCTTTGCTGCTTTTTGTTCTTCTGAAGCAAGTGATCCTTTGCTGCTTTGTTCTTCCGAAGCAGGTCATCCTTTGCTGCTTTGTTCTTCCGAAGCAGGTCATCCTTTTGCTGCTTTGTTCTTCTGAAGCAAGTGATCCTTTGCTGCTTTGTTCTTCTGAAACACGTCATCCGTTGCTGCTTTGTTCTTCTGATGCAAGTCATCCTTTGCTGCTTTTGTTCTTCTGAAGCACGTCATCCGTTGCTGCTTTGTTCTTCTGATGCAAGTCATCCTTTGCTACTTTGTTCTTCTGAAGCAAGTCGTGTCCTTTTCAGCTTTGTTCTTCAGAAGCAAGTCACCCTTTGCTGCTTTGTTCTTCTGAAGCAAGTCATCTGTTGCTGCTTTTGTTCTTCTGAAGCAAGTCATCCTTTGCTACTTTGTTCTTCTGAAGCGAGTCATCTGTTGCTGCTTTGTTCTTCTGAAACAAGTCATCCGTTGTTTCTTTGTTCTTCTGAAGGTCGTCATCCTTTGCTGCATTATACTTTTATCACAACGACAGTCATGTTTCTTCTGTAGCCGCTCATTCTTTGCTATCACAAAGAAAACCAAATCAACACCCCCCCCTCTCTTCTCTGTTCTCTGTCTCTCTCTGTGTCTGTGTCTGTCTGTCTGTGTCTGTCTCTGTCTCTCTTTCTCTCTGTCTGTCTGTCTCTCTCCCCATTGCATCTACCTTCCTCTTTTGTTTAGCCCCTGATCAATGGAGAACGAATTCTCTCTCTCTCGCTCTTTTTTTTTTTTTTTTTTTTTTTTTTTTTTTTTTGCCTCTGCTCAATGGAGAACGAGTTCCCAGAGACAATAGTTACGCCGAGGAGGAGATAGATAGCCCGTAGATAGTTCGTAGACAGATTGGGGTGATGAAAGAAGCGTAAGAGTTTGGGGTGTCAAGAGGAGTTAGAGTGGTGGGTGGGGTGGAGGCAGGAGGGGAGGGCAAAGAGAAGGGGCAGAAGGGGTGGGTGGGTGGTGGATGGGTGGTGGTGGTGGTGGATCGGGGTTATGAAAGGAACCAGACCTCGTTGACAAGAGTCAAGTGATGTTATTGTTTAAGCTCTTATGTGTGTGTACGTGAGTGTGTGTGTGTGTGTGTGTGTGTGCGCGCGTGTGTGCGTGCGTGCGTGCGTGCGTGCGTGCGTGTGTGCGTGCCTGCGTGCATGCGCGCGCGCGCGCGCGCGCGCGCGCGCGTGTGTGTGTATGTGTGTGAATTTACCTCCGCACGTGTAATAGTCTGACTGGAACTGGGGAGTGGGTGGGAAAGCGAGGAGAGGGACGAGGGAGGCAGGGTTGTTGGCAGGACTTGTTGTGTTTTCTGTACTGCGCGCCCCAGTCCCCCTCCCCCTCTCACCCCTCCGCTTTTTTTTTTTTTTCCCCAAATTTTTATAAGGACTTTGTTAGCTTGCCTAAATGTCAACACACAAATGCACGCATGCACATGCGTTCCCTGCGTCAGCTCCCTCCCGTCCCCCTCTCCTCCCCACTCTCTTCACACACCACACACACACACACACACACACACACACACACACGCACACACACACACACAGTCCTTAACTACAGACGTGTCAGACCTTTGTTGTTCTTGTCTCATCTTTCGTGCCCTACCCCTCTTCCTCCCCATCCCACACTACCCCCTTCTCTAGCGGCACTATTCCCACGCGCTCATTCCGGCTCCCCCCCCTCCCCCCATCCCCACGCTTTACACAGCCCCACCCACTTTGACCTGTCGCATTCCTGCCCTGGCAGTCTACAGGAAACAGGCATTATGAGATCGTCTCGAGGAAACCCGCTAGAGGAGACCCGGCATTCTGCCGAATGACTTGGGCGCTGTGCAGTGGGGCCTGTTCTGAACCAATGTATTTCTCTCTTTCTGTCGCGTTCCCGGCCATGCTAGATCCTCAATCCGGTTAGTAAGGTGAAGTCCACAGTCCGCCGCAGAGAGACCCCAGCGGTCCCCACAGCTTCTCCTGGACCTCCACTGGACTGGGCCACGTCTGGCGTCTCCAGACTTGAAAGGAGAAGGGGCAGGACTGTAAGATGTGGGTGGGAGTTGAGGGGCCTGTGCCCTAATGCATGTTGGAGGTGTCGAGAAGACTCGCAGCGTGTGCTGGACTCCACAGATGGCTAGACGGTGGTCTACGAAATATGCACCGACCAGAAATAAATTTTCTTATGAATTAGTCACTGCGTGAGATAATGTTTTGTGAAGACTGTGAATCAGTCAGCGATTATTGTCATCTGAGCGAATCAGCAAATGAGTTTGTACCGTATACAAAATGTGAACAGTGAGACACAATAGACATCTGAGCGAACTATACTGCTCAAAACAATTTAAGAGCCAGTTGAAAACATTCACACACAATTCAACCCGAAAAAAAAAATAAATAACTTCTTCAATTTCATTGAAAAATTCATCTACGGAACGATACGTTGACATCAGAAATAAACGAATAACAGCTGCTCATAAACAACTTCAAGGGCTTAATTGATGAACACCTTCATTTCAGAAATCAGAACAGTCAAATCAAATGAAAATCAATGTCAATACTCAGTATGGACGCCATTAGCGCGGATACAAGCTAGACATCTCTGTCTCATAGAGTCCACAAGCCTCCTGAGAGTCAGCTGGGGGAGGTTGTTCCATTCCTGCTGCAAGACGTCGAAGTGCTGGCCCAGGTTCACTGCTGGAGGGTGGTTCTCGTGAAACAGGGCGCCCCAGGACGTCCCAGGCGTGCTCAATCGGGTTTAAGGTCGGGCGAGGGCGCTGGCCAGTCGAGGCGTTTGACCTGGTGCTCCTCCAAGAAGACGTTTACCACCCTGGCACGATGATGACGGGCGTTGTCGTCCTGGAGGATGGCGTCAGGGCCCAGGGCTTGCAGGGCAGGGCAGACCAGAGGCTGAAGAATGTTGTCCCTATACCCCACACCAGTTTGGTTGCCTTCAACTCGGTAGAGAGAGGTTCTGAAGTTCCTTCCTATGCCACCCCCACACCATGATAGACCCCCCGCCATAACGGTCCCGTTCGATTACGTTGGCTCTTGGTACGCGTCCCCCGTCTGCCTCCAGACACGTATGCGACCATCATGGAAGAGCTGAGCAAAACGCGACTCGTCAGAAAACATCACCTGGGCCCATGCTGCCTCGTCCAGGCCACATGAGCTCGGCACCAGGTCAGTCGCGCCCTACGGTGAGCCGCCGTCAGCACAGGTTGAACAGCTGGCTGTCTTGCTCGGAGGTTAACTTCTCTCAGGCAGTTCCAAACAGTTTGGTGGTCGGACGTTTGCTGCAGCACGCAGTTGTTGCCTGAGGTTGTTTGCAGTGGCAGTTCTTTGTCTCAGCGCCGTCAGAACCAGCAGTCTGTCCTGCTGTCTGGTGGTGGACTTAGGCCGGCAAGACTGTCAGCAGTACTACCTGTGGTGCTGAAGTGGTCACAAAGTCTTTGGATGACAGCATGATGCATTTGAAGGCGACGACCAACTTCTCTGACGCCTACACCTTCTTGAAGCCGAGCAACAGCCCTTCCCCTGTCAGTGTCATTTAATCTCTATCTTGGTGGCATGGTTAAAAACATCTTCAAAAGCAGCTTTTTTTTTTAATACCCAATGGTCAGCAAAACTGGTTGCCATGTGTTCAGTAAAGGCACGACTTGCACGTGCAATGCGGTTTGCAGTCAGCCCAACTCAGTTGCCTCAGCTATGCGCTCGCAAACCGCGACCATGTTTTCGTGATTTCGGTGTTTCTTTTGTGACACGCGTTCAACCCAGTAGACTCAGATTCAATTGAACACATGCCAAAACCAGTTTTGCATTGAAGAAGTTGTCACACTGCAAAAATTTGACAAAAGCTTTGAATTCTATACACTACGATGCGTTTTCTAAACCGTATGAAAACTGCAGGTGGCTCTTAAATTGTTCTGAGCAGTATAGCACACAATTCTTCGGATCTTGACACCTAGGGCCCCCAGGGACGAATGAAAAAATGAAAGTGTAGCCTGTGATATGTGATGCGTGCACTGAATCTCAATGACTTTCATATCGTCCTTGACGTTCGGTGTGCGCATGATATATTAAACGATATACTTTTATTTTGATGAGCTGTTTTTAACAACATTGTAGCGCCTTTGTGCAATATTAATCCTATGCCAAAACCATAGTGATTTTTTCAATCAAACCATTCAGAGTGCATGAGTAAATTAGTGGATGTCTGTCAGATTCACATTGACCAGAAAGAAGGTATTTCAAGCCATATGCAAGCCGTCATGTGAGTTGTCAGATGTCTATCAAACATTGTAGAGGGGGGGACATTTGTTGATCACAAATGGCGTCAAACCGGAACATCGAGCGGAAGCTGTTCCTCTAACACGGCCGAGACAGTGTGTGTGTGCGCGCGCCCGCGCGCGCGCGCGCGCGCACGTATTTGTGTGTGTTGTGTGTGTGTGTGTGTGTGTGTGTGTGTGTGGAAATTAGGCGAAAATGCCTCAGAGAGAGAGAGAGAGAGAGAGAGAGAGAGAGAGGAGAGAGAGAGAGAGAGAGAGAGATCCTTTTTGACCTTCAACTCGTAAAAAATAACCTTTTGTCTTGTCTGCATGGAAGATTAAATGGATTCTAGATGGGAAGAAGCCGAATGGCAGAATGAGCCACTTCAAACTTCCTGTCTGCTTTACCTCTCTTACGGTTTGGCGTCGGGGTACAGGATTCTCTCCTGTACTTGTTCTAGATGATGTTGACATTTTCGTTATCTGTCCTCGTAGGGACGCTGGGTGGGGTGGAAGAAAGGTCGGGGTAGGGTGGGGGGGTGGGGGGTGGGGGTGGGGGTGGGGCTCAATCAGAAATTTCTCTTTCCAGTTACTCTTTGACACTGCCTGTTCAGTTCAAAACAGGTTGTCTTCCTTTGTTTTATTGTTGTTGTTGTTGTTTGCCTTGTGTGACCTATTTTTCTGTTTGTGTTTTAGAACATCCTTTCATTGTTTTCTCTTTCGTTACAATTTAGAACAGTGCCAGGATTTGTTGTCTAACCTGACGTTTAGGTACTGACATCGTCCACACTGTTCCACACCAGTTGTCCATTGATTCCACACTGTCCGCACTGCCCACACCGTCCACACTGTCCAGACTGGGACACCATACCAGTTGTCCGTTCGGCAGTGTCTTGTTTGTCAACAAAGCTTCTCAAAAACACAGTACCTTTTAGTAGTACTATGCGACCTCAGCGCACATGTCCGAGGGTGGTCGCCGCCGACAGATGATTGTTCTGCTGTTGAGGACAGTCCCACTGCCACCTTCCAGTCTATCTCTGTTTTACATGCTTTGGTGTGTGTGTGTGTGTGTGTGTGTGTGTGTGTGTGTGTGTGTGTGTGTGTGTGTGTGTGTGTGTGTGTGTGTACTTTTTTTTTTTTCCCAAAGCTGGTGGCCAAAATGGAAGAGATATATTCCTCGTGCCCTCCTCGAGACCTCGTTTTATTAACGTCAAGGATATCAACAGATTGATTATCACGCTATCAATTTAATGTATATGATTTATAAACAGTTACATTGTTGTAGTTGTAGTTGCTGTTTAAGAACAACTTCTTCTTTTCGCCCACAGTCTGGGTTCTTGATAAACAGCCCTGAAAAAGGCCCTTGTGCGGTTGTAAGCGTGGTTTGAATCATGCTGAAATTGAAAGGGAGCGGGTCTCGTGTGCCTGTTCCTGGTTCGCCTGCCGTGTCTTTCAAGGTGCCTCCATCGTTCACGGCATAGTGAGATGTTGGGCTGATTGTTTCCGTTTTGTTGACTGGCCATTCCCGTGTCGCCTGTTGGATGAGAAAGTGGCAGTTCTCGGCCGGTCTTGAGACAGGGCAAAGTATTCTGAGACGACTCTCCTCAGCTTTTCTATTAAAGATCACTCTGTCTCTCTGTCTGTCTGTCTCACACACACACACACACACACACACACACACACACACACACACACACACACACACACACACACACACACACACACACACACACACTCACACACACAGACACACACACAGACACACACACACACACACGAAAAACCCGAGGGGTGGTGTTGCACTCTGGCGACGCCGTCTTCATTAGGATTCACAGTCCGCATTTTACACAGTGAAAAATGTTGTGACTATGAAATCATACAGTGGCAATAAAGTACGATGCCATACAACAGGACACGATACGATAAGACATAATACAATACAACACAATATAACACAATACAATACAACACAACACAATACAATACAATACAGTGCACTGCTGTACAGTACAATGCAGTACAGACCAATGCAATAGAAGGCAGCTCGAAAACAATACACACTGCAGTTTGATACGATGCAGTACAACACAGTGAAATAGTATAAAGTACAATACAGTGTGATACAGCAGGATGCAGTGCGATAAAGTACAACACAGTATAACACCATGCGATACAATGCAACACAGTACAAAACAATATAATACATTACAGTTCCAAACAACACGATAAGATATGCAACGCAATGTATAAACCCTTAGCAATCAGCTCGGCTGGCTTATCCGGGTGGAAAGAGTTCCGGTCACGTGTGAGTGGTGGTACACATGTCATTATCTGTCTTTTGGTCCTTCTAACCAGAACTTCATTCACCAAATGTCACGGTAACAATTAAATGAATTATGAGTACTAGAAGCTTATAAAACGTGCTAACAACAACTACAACACGTTACGAATATTTGACAGCTGTGGAATGTTATCAGTTGACCACGATGATGGAAATAGGAAGAAGATGCGGGGAAAGAAGAAGATACAAAGCATATAAACGTACTCCCAGTATATCTTGAATACAAGTACTTTATGAGATATTTCATTAAAAAGAAAAACCGTTCTAGCTGGTAGTTACGGCTATTCTGGTAAAATAAAACATTGGGCATCATCCGTGACCCATAATGAACATACGTATACATTTTCAGAAAGATCGGCCCAGAAGTTTTGTCTGGAGCGGATGGAACACATTTTGACCACGGACAGACACAGATAGACAGACACACAGACAGCATTTCTTCGTTCCCATTGTAAAGTACTCCCTGTTCTATAAGAACTGGTAGTACAAAAAAATGAATACAGTAAAAACAAAATCTGATCACAACAACAACAACAACAACAACAACAACAACAACAAGATGCAAAGCATATAAACGTACTCCCACTTTATCTTGAATACAAGTGCTTTATGAGATATTCCATAAAGAAGAGAAACTGTTTATTGCCGTTATAGCCGTTAGTAAAGGGCTATTATGGTAAAAGAAAACATCGGGCATCATCCGTGACCCATAATGAGCATACGTACAAATGTTCAGAAAAATCGGCCCAGAAGTTTTGTCTGGAGCGAGTGAACACATTTTGACCACGGACAGACACACACAGACAGACACACTGACAGACAGACACACAGACAGACACACAGACAGCATTTCTTCGTTCCCATTTAAAGTACTCCCTCTTCTATAAGAATTGTGAGTACAAAAACAGCAACAACAAGAGCGACAACAACAACAACGACGACAACAACAACAACAACAACAACAACAACCAAACAAACACTGTTTATGATGGAGAGACGTGGGGCAACTGAAGGCTGGTCTAATGGTGCTTCACACAGGTCTTCCTAAGAGTGTGTCCAGTTTTGTCTTTCATTTTCATTTCTTGATCTAGTCTTACCTGGCATAAGAACGTTGAAGCGCGGACACCAAACAGGTGGAACGCACCTCAGGATTGCTAGAGAGAAAGGCCCAGGACGTGGGCGGACTGCTTTTGACTGACGATACATCGGAAGACGAAATGAATTTTAAACCGAGTAGACTTTGGTCATGTGGACTTTCGCCGAAGACGGCAGCTTTTGATATGGGGGGAATTCGGTTGTCACCTAATCTCACTCTCTCTCTCTCTCTCTGACCCCCCCCCCCCCCCCCCCACACACACACACACACCGTAATATTTCACAAAACATGGGGACAAAAAAAAAAAAAAAAACCCCCATAGGACCTAAGTTACATAACGAGCGTTCATGAAACGCTCTCTC
>JADBJO010003252.1:53859-56359 GCA_016801955.1 Conus betulinus
AGGCCGACAGACGTGGCGTGCCGCGCGGTTTGCATAACAGCACGGTAAAAACAGAACAGGAATGTGCTGCGCTCGGTAAATCACACGGGAAAAAGAGAAAAAGAAGAAGGAGAAGAGCGAGAGAGAGAGACGGTTGGAAACAATGATACGTATTGTTAGCGCACTGGCAAAGACATTCGGTCGGGCGCGCGAGGGCGAGAGCGCGCGCGCGCGCGCGCTCGCAAACACACGCGCACAAACAGAACAGGTGCGTGCGTTTTTTTTTTTTTTTTTTTCTTGCAGAGTTCTCTCGCGCCCACCCAACACGCGTGTAAGAGCAGTTCGCGTACACGAAGAAAAAAAAAAAAAAAAAAAAAAAAAAAAAGTGCGCGCGCAGGGCTCTGCTCTGTTTCCCAGTCCGCCCACCATTCCACACTTCTCCTCCGTCCCTTCCCCTCCCCTCTCTCCAAACACACACACACACTCACACTCACACACACTCACGCACACACAATATTACGACGCGACCCCGCATAGCGGATTTAGCAATTCAACAAAGTGACTTTAAAATAAAAAGGAATCGTGTCAAGTAATATTGATAACAATAAGAGAGAAACAAATAGCAACTGGATTTTAAAAAGAAAATATGATGATGCTTGACGGCAGTGGGTAGATTTGAAAATTTGAAAACAAACAAACGTACAAACCAGAATAAAACAACAGGAAACAGGTTTGGAGAGGGGGAAGAAAAAAAAGAAAAAGGAAGAGGAGGAAGAAAGAAAGAAAGAGAGAAAAAGCCTGAGAAAAGTTACGCAACCCCTACATGCTGAAAACTATTCCCATCGCCAACTCAAATTGCCTCCCTTAGGCCACTGCTCTCCTTACACGCTGGCGGGAGGTCTCAGTTAATGTTTACGTTTGTATATGTAGTTTTATTTCTTTTATCCTTTCCCCCTAAGATGAAGCAATTTCTGTCATAATCATTAAACTTTTGAAATTTCTTTGATGTGCACATGTCTTTTTGATATCTAAAATGCATAATTGTATTGGGAGTGTGTTCAAACAAATCATATTTTTCTGTTTTTTTTTGTTGTTTTCCTGTGAGTGTGTTAAAACAAATCATATTTTCTGTTTATTTTGTTGTTTTTGAGTGTTTGATCTTGACTTTGTTTTCTTTTTATTGACTTTAGTCCAAAAAAAAAGACAAAAAAAAAAAAAAAAAAAAAAAAAAAAGGAGAAAAGTCTTCTTTCGGCGTTGAATTCGTGTTGCACCCAGTAACCTCCAAACTTAAATCCTGCGTCATCGTTGTTGTTATTTTCCGGGCATAACGGTTTTAGTGCCACCATGCCATCATCCGGTACACAGATTCTCCAAATTAAAACATCTCCATTTCAAAGCTACAATTTCTTTTTTTTTTTTTTTTTTTTTTTTTTTTTCTTTTTCTGGAACAATTTTTTTTTTTCTATGTGTACCCTAGATCTATCTTCAAAATCAGACTCATCTTGTTCAAGTTCCTTTCTTGACCCCGTTGCTGGAGGTCTATTTTGTGAGAATGCACCTTCCAACTGTTTTTTTCTTGAGTGTGTTTCGTTTGATACCTAGAGTTCTACAAACGTATAATCCCTTGGGGATGGTCGGTAATACATCAAACAGCCTTTGTCTTCTTCTTCTCCTTCTTCTTCTTCTTCTTCTTCTTCTTCTTCGGTCGTGTTTTCCCCATTGGTGGGATGTGTGCGGCCGTGACCGTTCTTCAGTCAACTAATAAAGTCATGCACATTCGTGTTCGGGATGAACAACCTTTAAAAAAGAAAAATGATAAAGACCTGCTTTGGTGGCATTGTGGTCATATGTACTGCTTCCCTCCACCCCCACTTCCCACACCACCCCACACATATACACACGCAGGCACACACGCATGCACGCAAGCACACACACACACACACACACACACACACACACACACACACACACACACACACACACACACGCACGCATGCACGCACACACACGCACGCACGCATGCACGCACACACGCAAGCACGCGCGCACGCCCACACACACACACACACACACACATTTACATACACAAGTACTCACACATTCACATAGATTTACACACACACACACACACACACACACACACACACACACACACACACACACACGCACAGCACACACGCACGCACGCACGCACGCACGCACGCACGCACGCACGCACCACGCACACACACACACACACACTACCACCACCACTGCCACCCACCACAATTACGCCTACACGCAGCAGCCCCCCCCCCCCCCCAACTCCCGCACACTAACACACACACACACATACACACACACACACACACACACACACACACACACACACACACACACACACACACGCTCTTTCTTTCTCTCTCTCTCTCTCTTACACACACACACACACACACACACAGGCACAGACACAGACACAGACAGACACACACACAACGTATTCATGCAAACGTATACGCACGCACGCACGCACGCACGCAC
>JADBJO010003252.1:73859-76359 GCA_016801955.1 Conus betulinus
TTCCAGTCTTCGATGAGTATAATGTTCATGGTCTCAGCCCACACACATCATTAGATTTTCACATAATTTGAAATACGAGTTTTAGATGTACACGAGTGATCAATACACGACTCGCGATCTACTATGTCTTTTTAGTTTTAAAAGCAGCTTAGGGTCTCATCAAGATTCAAGTGTATTTGCAGGTCATGCATTTTTTTTTCTTCGTCGTTCCATTCTCCTGAGCAAACATACTTTCTTGTTCAAAACGAGTTTTGAAATTCCGTTTTACGTCAGTGCTATATCAGAATGTAAGGACATGATCTCTATAGGCATGACTTAGAACATCAGCCACCGATCAACATTTTCATTCCGCCCCCTCCCCCCCCCCCCCACCCCCCCCTTTTTCCCCCCCCCTCCCGTCATCCCCCCTTCCTCCCCCTCCCCCCCCCCCCCCCATCTCATGCTAGTAAGCCAGGGCAAGGTTCACTTTGTAATCATCATTTCTGAGAATGGAATACAGGAAGAGCAAGGAGGGGGATTGGATGAGGCCAACGGAAAGTAAGTCCATAAAGCCGCCCGTAAATTGTATAAGATGTCTGTGTATGGCCGGGATGAAAATGTCACTCTCTGAAAAACGTCGTTGACGTCTTCCTCGTCCCAGCCGCCGAACCCCCTCCCCTCCCCACCCCCCTCCTCAACCCCCACTGCCCCCCCCCCCCCCCCCCCCCTGTCCATTCTCCCACCTCCGATCCTCTCCCGCCCTCTCTTTCTCAGTGCCACTTTCTTGTTGTAGCCCGGGAGGAAACTGCCCCCCCCCCCCCCCTTCCAAAAACATCCCGATGGCAGCAAATCAGAAATGTCCCCGGCATCAGGGGAAAATTGATTACCTCCAGAATCAATGGCGGCGCAACGTAGCCGGTCCGATTTCGCGGGAAAATTGTTTTCCTGCTGCTCGATCAATAGGGGCACATTACGCCGATGTCAGGCAGCAACCACACCGAGTGGCCTCCCCTTGATGGGTCTTTTCATTGTAATGGAAAAGGAGGAGTCGGGGTGGGGGGATCGGGGAGGACAGGGTGGGTGATGGGTGTAGAGGATGAGGCGGGGGGGGGTGGGGGGTGGGGGGGGGTGGGGGGGGTGTGTGTGGAGGGCGTGGGGGGGGGGGGGGGAGAGGCACCATTCCTTCGCTCAACCTCCGTCCTTTTCATTCTTACCAGATTCCAGAGTTGCTGGGGGCGAGGAGGATAGAATTCCGTGATAGAAATGGAGGGGGGGGGGGGGGGGGGGGGGGGGGGGATGTCATTTTTTGCGGAGCCTGAGAATACGTCGCATTTCATTTCAATTACAAAGGGTTGATGTGCACCCACCCATCCTTACCCGTTCCCCACTTTCTTTATTCTTTCTCTTTGATTTCGTCTCTCTCTCTCTCTCTCTCTCTCTCTCTCTCTCTCTCTCTCTCTCCTCTCTCTCTCTCTCTCTCTCTCTCTCTCTCTCTCTCTCATCCCATTTCTACTCCCGCTCCTCCCTCCTGTTTTCTTCATCTTGGTAACTGGGAATGCTCATCATTCTGTAACTGCCATGGCTCTATGCATAAACAACCTGTTTTCTTCCGAGGACATTTGTCGGTGGATCCTCTGGTTTATGTAAAATACACACGGTCCTATGTGTTTGTTTGTTTTTTTAGGCTTTTTTTTTGCTTTTCTACACAACAACCCGGAAATCCCTGACGGGTCCTTACCCGTCCCACTGACCTGAACAGAGCGCACAGGTGCTGAGACTGATTTCTTATGGAATGGTGGAATGAGTTTAACGTCCTGTCGCCCAGAGGCCCTCAAGGACATTGTGTCCCAGACCCCCGTCTGTGTCGCTGGTGTAGATTGAGGAAGCAGAAGGCAGGCGTGCGTTGTCGATGCCGGCGTTGGTTGGTCGGAACTGGTGCTGCTGGTCTCCGGTCGCGTACTTGACAGAGCCGATGTCTGTGGGTGATGTTTATGCTCCCAGTGGCATTCCGCTTTCCGAGTCCTTGCAAGGCTCCTTTCAGGACCACCGTTGAGGATGCACACGGTCCAGTTTTGGCCAGGTCGGGTGGAATACCCTGACTGTTCGCCCCTTCGCCGTCCTCCGCCCCTCTCTCGCCTGTGAGAGGACAGGGGTTGCGTCTCAGAGGTTCAGTCCATCGCCGCGAGGGCACCGGCGATCCCTCTTTGATGTCTGCCTGAGGTCCTTCAAGGACAAGTTGCTCGCTGAGGCCGTTCCTGCACACACACACACACACACACACACAAATCATCATCAGCTGTCCTGTCCTCTCCACGATAGTTTGAAAAATAGCTTTGCTGCTAAGCAGACACTGTCTAGCGTGCATATGTTCTGAAATAGAACTCATTCTAATGTTTTTTTTTTTCTATCCTAGCCAGGAAGACAGTCAGTCAGCGGACGCCTCTTTGTCACATGAGTCGGCATGACAACTAGTCAATGGTCAAAGGAAAATGACCGACTGCGGTTTTCTTGGACCAATATA
>JADBJO010003252.1:83859-108859 GCA_016801955.1 Conus betulinus
CTCGCCCCTTCCCTCTCTCTCTCTCTCTCTCTCGTCTCGTTTCTTACTCCCCCCCCCCCTCACCCCTTACCCCTCACCCCTCTCCTCTCGCCCCCTATAGCGTGCCCCCGTGTGGCCGACCTGAGGGAAACCGACTACCAAGGTCTTGGTAAACTTTCGCTCACCTTTGGCTGTGTGATCAGTCATGCGTATCAGCTTGGCCTTCAAGGTGAGGGCAGCTTTCGTCTCTTTCTCTCTTTAATCCGTCGTTCCTTTCTTTCTTTCCCTTTTTTTTTTTTTTTTTTTTTTGTTTCATTTTTTGTTTGTTCTTTCTTTTCCTTCTTCATGCCTTCTGTTTTTTTTTTTTTTTTTCTTCTCTTTCGTTCTCTGTGTTTATCTGTGTCTTATGCTTTCTTTCTTTCTTTCTTTTTTTCGTTGTTCCTTCACTCCTTTCCTTTCTTTTTATTTCTTTTTTTTTTTTTTTTTCTTATTTTTCCTCCGTTTTTTTTTTTTAATCCGTTTTTTTTTTTTCTTATTATTTTCTTCTTTCTAATTCATTATTCCGTTTCTTCCTTTCATATCTCTTTCTCTCTCTCTCCTCTCTCTCTCTCTCTCTCTCTCTCTCTCTCTCTCTCTCTCTCTCTCTCTCTCTCTCTTGTATTTCTGCCTTCCTTCGGAAGCACACAACAGGAATTCAGTTTCCTCTTCCTGTGCTGAACTGCGTAGACGGCGAGTCGGTTCACTTTCGGCCGAACTGGAGTGTCTGGAACGGTACAGAATGGCAAGTCAGAAACGTCAAATCTGAACCGATGATGAGTTCTTGTTGTATCGATTCATTTCTGTATTTCTGTAGGGTTTTGTTGAAACAGTGTGTGTTGTGTGTGTGTGTGTGTGTGTGTGTGTGTGTGTGTGTGTGTGTGTGTGTGTACGCGCGCGCGTGTGTACAAGCATGTGTATGTATGTATGGGGAGTGTGTGTGTGTGTGTGTGTGTGTGTGGTGTGTGTGTGTGTGTGTGAGAGAGAGAGAGAGAGAGAGAGAGAGAGAGAGAGAGAGAGAGCACTGTGTGTGTGTGTGTGTGTGTGTGTGTGTGTGTGTGTGTGTGTGTGTGTGTGTGCCGCGTCGTCCGCGCGCGTGCGTTTTGCGCATAGCCATGCATACCTGCCAGCATTCGCGTGCACGAGCTTGTGTGTTTGCAACTAAGGGATGCATACAAAATGCGTGTGATTCATTCACGGGGTTGTCATTGTTAAGATTTTCATTCAAAGGGAAACCACTCCAGCCACTATGTAAGAATTTCCTACATTTGGTCCGATTCCAGAGGTACAAATCAGGCCCAAACAACTATGTATTTTCAGTCAAGCTCAGAGTTGCTTCTACCTCCTGCCAGGCGTTGAGACCTCAAGAAACAAGGCCATGTCACAGTCCAGATGTGCCTAACTGTAACGCGGTCTCAACGGTCATTCTTTTTTTTCTTTTTGGATATGCAATCACAACCTACATAACACCCCTTCTCCTCTTCAAATTACCCGTTGTTCTGTTGTCTTTTGAACCTTTCATTTCCCAGTCTTTGCGCTCTTACAGTGGCGTAGGAACGCAGCCAGTGAACGAGTATTGCCTGTTTCCATCTTCTTTACTGAGCTGTAGCGCTGAAATACTGTATCAATTTCAAATTCGAGGGGAAAAAAGATATAGCCTTTTTCCCCTCACAAAGCGGTTTGTATAGAAGAGCTGGAAGATTTCAATGTATTCAGACGGTACGGTATTTGTTTGAAATCTTCCGTCATCCAGACTTCAATCCTCTGTGAGTAGATTAGCTTCTGTAAGACGTAACACAGTTGTTTGTCCGTGAAAAACAAGAATCATGTACGAGCAAAAAGAAGCTGGTTTCTTGAAAACAGGTAGAGATTGCAAAAAATCACTTGTTTTCTCGAAAAAACCACCTCATAATAGCTTTCAGTAGCTGACATCTCGCGAAAGCAGCTTTTTTTTTTTCCCCCCGTGAAATTTACGGGTTCCCCGCAACAATCGGGTGTGTTCACGGGAAAACAACTGCGTTCTCGGGGCAATCCCCTTTGGAGAAGCTAGTATGCTGTACGCTTCACCTCCCCTGTTCTGGAGAGTAGGAATACCGGTCATTCTGTGCACCAATCAGGGTGAGTTTGCTGTTCATTAAGCATGGAAACACTCACAGTGGCGGTACAACTTCGAAAAGACTTCTTTTCGTTCGCGAGTACGCTATTCACTTGGACATCGTTTGATTATAACTGTGTCTTCTTTCACGTTTACCGTCTTCACCCACCAAAAATGGAATGTCAGACGGGGATCCAAGGCAGGAGTTACGGATAAAGGTGTTGGGGGGGGGGGGGGGGGGGGGCGGGGGGGGGGGGGGCGCTTGCATCAGAGCAACAGCACAAGAGAAAAAATGTTTTTTTTTTTTTTACCCTTTTTATATCGAGACCAACGGGATTCGACTTCACGGCGCTTGACTGCGAACTAGCTGCTCTACCGACTGAGCCACGTCCTGGTGTCTGTATTGACCTGTGTGTCTATTTGCATGTCTAGACTTCCCGTGTCTGAACATACCTCCACCCCGACCCCCTTCACTCCCTCCCCCCCCCCCACCACTACCCCCGCCTCCACCCCCGCCCAGTCCCATACTCGTGTCAATAACGGGTGTGGTCTGCGCCCATGTTTGTGTGTCTCCATGTTTACAATACCCTAGTGCCTTGTCCCCCATTATGCTCTAGTGTCTATAGACATTCGTATTAACATCAGGCGGGGGCGGAACGGTTCGTCTAGGAGCCGGAGAAGGGGGGGGGGATAGGGTGGAGTTTAAGGCGTTGGGGTGAGTAAGTGTGCGGGTGTGTGTGGGGGGGGGGGGGGGGGGGACGAGGTGAGAGAGAGGGGAAGGAGGAGTGATGGAGGGGAAGTCAGAGGTTTTTTTTCGGGTGGGGAGAAGGGGGTGGTGGTGGTAGAGAGATTGGAAAGGGGGGGGGGGGGGGGGGGGGGGGGTGACGAGTTGAGCCTTATTGTTTTGAGATGTCAAGATCGCCTCCAAAGGGCATTGACCAAAAAACAACGTTGCTGAACAAAGAAACGGAGAGGTGGGAGGGCAAGGAGGGTGGGGATGGGGGGGGGGGGGGAAGTGTTGTTGAGGATGGGCAGAAAGTGGTGAGAGCAGGATGAGGGTGGGGATGGGGGGGGGTGGGGGGGGGTGGTGGTGCGCAGGGAGCGCTGCAAACCGGTATGTGTTTGTGTGTGTGTGTGTGTGTGTGTGTGTGTGTGTGTGTGTGTGTGTGTGTGTGTATTCAAACCTGTAAAGCGCCTTGGGGTTGTCGGAAATCTATGGGAATGACTATTATCAGCATGGTCCGTGGTCGTCTCCTTCGTGTCCCCTTGCCCCTTCCCTTCCCCAACCACCGTCTCGATCCTCTTCCACACACGTCCCTCCCACTTATCTGGATTGACGCTGCCATGCGTTCCCGACTTTGAGTGGGAGGCCCTTCCTTAGTTCACGGTTCCAGACACATGCAAGCCTTGAAGCGAAAAAAAAAAGAAACGTTAGTTGACAAGACACGATACAATCGCAGGAGGTTGATTCCGTCGGAAATATACAGTATTAATGGGAAAAAAAAAGAACTTTTTCTGTCCAAGAGAGAGAGAGAGAGGAGAGAGAGAGAGATGAGAGAGAGAGAGAGATCTCGTTTTAAACGGTCACAGTTGCCATTTTCTTTCCACAAACAGCAATGTCACATGAACGGTTTTCACGTGAAATCATGAACTGTGGGCAAAGAGGCAACAGTGACTAAAAATAATAATTTCGTCCCGTATTTGTTACCGATGAAACTATGTCATCAGGTCAAAAAGAAAAAGAATATAATAATTATCACGCTTTATAACCACACTAATCATCAACTTAACGATAACAGTAAGTGAACACAGTAATAATATTGGCATGCCCCCCCCCCCCCCCCCCCCCCCCCCCGGGCAAACCAGTGTCTCGACGTCCCTCGTGTACAGTCTGGTGTTTTATTACGCTTGCGCATGCCTCATCGTTGACGTTCTTATGAGTCACAGTTACTGGCTTCCGGGTGGTTCTGATGGATTCTCAGACTACAATGCCAGAAAACATGAACTATGAAGCAACATTATCAATGATTCCGCGCGAACACAGGAACCCATCAGTATATTCAGGAAAAAAGAAAAAGAGAAAAATTACCGTTTGCAAAATATGAGCTTTTGAAGCAGCTGATTTCCCATAGAGGACACTCAGGTGTATCAAAAGTCGGGCTTTACCGGTTATTTCCACACTTACTAATGCATAGAAAGAAAGGGGAAACAGAGCATGGGCGCAGTCAGTGACCTTCATTGACCTTTTTACCGCCCCGGACCAAATCCCAACCTCCTCCCCAATCCAACCTTCTCTTCTCACCTGCCCTCCGGACCCAGAGTGGCCTCCCCTTCTGTCGGTCAACAGGCGAGGCAACTCTCTCTCTCTTTTCCCCCCTCTCTCTCTCTCTCTCTCTCTCTCTCTCTCTCTCTCTCTCTCTCTCTCTCTCCTCACCTGTGCTAAAAAGCTTGATAGTATAACCAGTGTATTAATCAGTCTCGCCTGGGTGCAGCAGAAGCGGCGACTTCGGGTCTGTGGTCCCCTGGCCAGGGTTAGGCCCCGGTGTTTTGATAGTGGGGGTGATACCAAGGACAATGGCCCTGCCAGAGGTGGGGGGGGGGGGGGGGGGGGCGGATGAGGGAAGGGGGGAGGGGAGAGAGGTAGGGGTCAGGGAACAGGAAGGGGCGGAAGAGGAGGAGCAATCACGAGGCCGATCTCTGTATGCTAGTAAACCTTTTTCTCCTCCTGATGGTTTTAAAGAAGATCATAAGTTGTGTGGCCCATTGAACAGTTGTTTCAGTCGCGACCTAGAGCCATGTCAGGTGCAGATAATGTTTCCGGCTAATATACACTTTCAAAACGCTTTCCAAAGAGGCGAAACAAATTACAGCAATGGTTATTTTGAAGCAGTTTTTTCCCACTCAAGTGAGCCACGTCACACAGTAAAATACCCACGCCCAAACGTCAGCTTTGGAAAGTTTGCAGTACACGCCTTCATGGTTCAGCGAATTAATTGTCAGAGAAACCCACACACGCTCGATTTGTGTTCTCTGTTTCTCTTGGCCGTGTCTTGCCTGTCGGGTGGCTTGGAATCGATCGATCAGATATTATGACGTTTTGACAGTTGGGGTTTTCATGCGGCGGGCGCAGTCATGTGTCACCCAGTGGCGCCGTTAATTGGCTGTTAGTCTCCCAAGTCATGCTGCCTCTACTGCCCAGACCACGCTGCAAAACAAAAACACTCACAAAACAGCTTCGTATTCTATGGAAACACAGAAAATACTGGAAACGCAGTGTCGAGGGCTTGCTTTTGGCGTAAATTACAGTTTTGTGACGTCCTTCTGACGTAGGGTTTCCACGCTACTCTCGTTGTAATATTTACTAGCATTATCTCTGATCCTAATGCTTTATTTCTATCAGTCAAATTAATTTCCGCCTCTCGATTCACAGAACAGCCGTCCAGATTGAGAACTGATCACCCCCTAAAAAAAGGTAGAATGACTTGAAACAAGAAAATGAAAAGTGAAAGAAAACCTCTGCTGCTGCTGCTGAAATAGACTGGATTGAAACTGAAAATAATGCAGGTGTCATGCGGATTATAAAACAAGACAAGACAAAACCAGCCAACCAACCAAATCTTCCACGAGCAACGATAGAGCTGTAACAGCATCGGCGAAATAGTTCTGGCACGTTTTCGTCCATGTCCAGAATACCGTTCCGAAACGGTCAACAACTGATGTTGCCAAGAGATGCTTCAAATCCAAACATAGAACCCCGTAATTCTTTTTTTTTTCTTTTTTTTTTTTTTTTGAGGGTCCTCCTACCTCCAATTTGTTCCCCATATTTTTTTGGTCTTTCTTTCTTCTTCTTTTTTCCTGTGTTGTTTCCCTTTTTTTTCCTTTTATATATTTTTTTTGAGGCTTCCAGCCTCCTATGATCCCCCACCTTTTGTCTTCCTTTTCTCCCTTTGGTTTAAAACACGCGTGCACATCTGTGTATGTTTCACTATCGATGGACATTTACATGCTGACTTTAAAATTTCAACGTTTGATACAGAGCGTCTGGGTTATTACTGTACTAATTATGTGGTGTGCTAACACATTCATACTGCTGCATCTACTGCTGTTAACAAAATGAAACAAAATGACGAAATAACTCAACACTAGGATTATAACAGTGTTTCGTATAAGGCATCCAATGCATTCAAAGCCTAGAATTGAGATAGGTATCTGAGAAGAAGAAGAAGAAGAAAGAAGAAGAAGAAAGAAGAAGAAGAAGAAAGAGGGGGGGGAAAAAAAGAAGAGAAGTAGTAGTAGTAGTAGTTGTGGAGAAAGGCAGTGTGCGCATGTTTGAGCATGTGCATGTCTCTGCTCTCTCTCTCTCTCTCTCTCTCTCTCTCTCTCTCTCTCTCTCTCTCTCTCTCTATCTCTCTCCCAAAATATCTGTATGTATACTTCCCCCCCCCCCCCCCCCCCCCCCCCCCCCCCTCTCTCCTTCCTTCAGTTTCATCCATCATAGGAACTTTTGTACGCTCAAAAGTCTTGTATACTGTTTGAGCCTTTAACTTGATGATTGACGGATTTCATTGCGAAAACGACGTGATCTATGGTACCTGGAGTCGTTAGCCTCTGTCCGGTTTGATGCTGGTGTCACTGATTTGTTCGGACACTCATCACCATCGTAAATTTCATCGACATAGCTGGTGTTACATCTTTTGACAGTAGTTTGCACATGCATGAAATACACGACACATTTTTTTTTCCCCATGGAAGTGTAGCTATGAATTACACCCTGAAAAAAGGTATGCTAATGTTAAGCCATGAGAGTGCAAGAGTTCTTTTAATACTACAAAGCAAACCATCAGTTTCTTTCTTTTCTCTTTTTTTTCTTTCTTCTTCTTCATTCTTCTTCTTCTTCTTCTTCTTCTTCTTCTTCTTCTTCGTCTTCTTCTTCTTCTCATCGTCTTCTTCTTCTTCTTCTTCTTCTTCTTGTTTTGAATTGTTTCGAACCAGCAGCATCTGCAGCGAATGACCAGGGTACCACACGGGAAATACTGACCCCCGCCAGCCAGACCATTCAATGAAGGAAAATATGTCAAAAATGCAGTACGGGAAACTCGAAGAGGAGTTTCTGTATATCTTTAAATGTCTGTTTTTTTTTGTGAGCCTAAAAGTGAATATCTAACATAATATTTCAACAAACGTCCAAAACAATTATAAATGTTCAGAAATTCAGTTTATCATCTAACAGCGAGAGCAAATATTACCGGATGAATTTATAAAACTTCTGAAAATAATATTGACTGCATTTGAAATCGATGTTTAACATGTAGAGTTGTTATGGATCTGTGTTTTTTTTTTTCCCCAGCCGTCATCTCTCTCTCTCTCTCTCTCTCTCTCTCTCTCTCTCTCTCTCTCTCTCTCTCTCTCTCTCTCTCTCTCTCTCTCTCTCTTCCCTCGACGTTTCTGACCCGTGCTCCCCCTCTACAATCTCAGAATTACTGTTTGACACGATGCGAGTTCCATGTCATATACACACACATTTGTTTGTCATGCTTTGATGATTTTACAACGAATTTGCCATTTTTTTGTGCACTGTCTAGTGTACAAAGAAGGAGAGTGTACGAAGATGAAGTGCACTGTCTGTCTGCCTGCCTGCCTGTCTGTCTCGCTCTATCTGTCTGTCTGTCTGCCTTAAATGCCTGTCTGTCCGTCCGTCCGTCCGTCCGTCCGTCCGTACGTCCGTCCGTCTGTCTGCCTGTCTGTCTGTCTGGATGTTTGCCTGTTTGTCTGTGTCTCTGGCTCTCTCTCGATGTGCGTGCGTGCGTGCGTGCGTGCGTGCGTCTGCGTGTGTCTGTGTGTGTGTGTGTGTGTGTGTGTGTGTGTTTGTGTGTGGTGCACAGGACAACAGCGGCACGGCACCGAGACACACCAGATCGGGGATACAGCGGTACGCTCCTAAAAAAAAAAAAAAAAAAAAAAAAAAAAAACCTCCCTTCTTTGTAGTGAGGGGTCCGGACAGGATTTCAACCTGAACGTCGGCATGACCAGGATTAATGAGACAAAAAGAAAGACATCGCACAACACAAATTTGACACCATGGGCGAACAGTTCAGCACTTCTTGCTGAATCCATGTCTCGTCCGACTGTCAGTCGACTGACAAATGATGTCGAAGACGTGAAGAAACGAAAAAAAAAAAAAAAAAAAAAAACAAGAATCATGTCAACAACTAAGAATGTAGCCACAAGAGAAGGAACGCGATCTAACTTGGCTGTAAATATTGGAGTTTGCTTGATTAAAAAAACAAAACAAGACTGTTGATGACTGTTTTCTTTGTTAAAACAAAGATTTCCTTCAAGAAACCATGACTGACGTTGTTGCTTCATAGTTACTTGTTCTCTGGCATTTCGGGTCGACATAGCGGCTATTGGTGGTCGCGATGAACACTGTACTCATGACTCAAGAAAACAAAACAACGTACGACTAAGAGAAACAGATAACTGTGATTGATCTGCACGAGTAGACTTCAAGAAACTATTTTTTCGGTAAAAAAAAAAAAAAAAAAAAAAGCCAGAAATTCAGTTCGCTATGGCTGTTCTCTCTCTCTCTCTCTCTCTCTCTCTCTTCTCCTCTCTCTCTCTCTCTCTCTCTCTCTCTCTCTCTCTCTCTCTCTCTCTCTCTCTGTGTGTGTGTATGTGTGAGTGTATGTGCACTCGCGCACTGACTTTTTTAATTTTTGTCGGCTTTTCCTTTCACTGGAGAAACGGAAACGAATTTTCTTCTAGTTTCACGAATTTGCTCCTTTTCTCGTAAACTTTTTTTTTCCACATTAGAATACCTCAGCTGTTTCTCTCATTTCACCACTCTTTTAAGTGTCCTTGAACGAAGTGAATCTGGCAATGATGAGAGAGAGTGGGCGTTCTTTCTCTGGCTATGGGTTTTCTTTCTCTATGACGAGGCCTTCGCCAATATTTAGCTAATTCTTTTCAAAGTCCTCCTTCTTTTCATGCGGAATATGGGAGCTTGGTGGTGCCAAACATCGTGATTATTGTTTTGATGATGGAAAATAGTAACTACCATCAGAAAAACAGTGATAATTATTGTTTACGTGTGAACATTACCAGAACAAGGATATCACCGGAGGAAAAAAAAAACACGGTCACTTGCACGTGTAAATAAGAAATTACTGATTTTGACGCTGTAAAGATATAAGGGCACTTATTCAATGAGAGAGAGAGAGAGAGAGAGAGAGAGAGAGAGAGAGAGAGAGAGAGAGAGAGAGAGAGAGTGGTGATGGTGGACACTACGATAACAACATATACATGTTTAAACGAATGTAAACCGTGAAATATCGAACAACAACAGCATGCACTTAAGAGTCAGTACAGAATTGAGGAATTTATTGCATATTTAAACATAAACCATGGAGAATTCTCTGCGAATGTGGTTAGCATACAAACCGTTATTGAGTGGAGCTTGATTACTTCAACGTGGTTTAATTTGTATTTGGATATTGATATACTTGCCTGAAATCATATTTGTGTAACTGAATAACTTAATGTATTTTCTTCTTTTGTCCGCAAAGCCAACTTGATATTAGAGTCGATTTTCGCGCGCGCACGTGTGTGTGTGTGTGTGTGTGTGTGTGTGTGTGTGTGTGTGTGTGTGTGTGTGTGTGTGTGTGTGCGTGCGTGCGTGCGTGCGTGTGCGTGCGTGCGTGCGTGCGTGCGTGCGTGCGTGAGTGAGTGCGTGCGTGCGTGCGTGTGCGTATGCGTGAGTATGTGTGTGTGTGTGTGTGTGTGTGTGTGTGTGTGTGTGTGTGTGTGTTTGTGTTTGTCTGTCTGTCTGTCTCCCTCTCTCTCCCTTCCCTATGGAGAAGCAATTCTGTATGGGAGACGGAGTTAAACCAAAAAAAAGTTGAAAAATTATTATTAAAACAAACAACCATATTGTTTGTCCAAACCTTTCTCTTGTGTGGCGTATTGTGAAACCAGGGTGAGAATATAAATATAATTAAAGACAAAGGAATAACAGTTCAACGTTTCCCTGTGAACAGAATTTCATTCAGTCTGCAGACTGCCAGACTGATTTTTGGGAACGTGTGGTGTGTGTACACAGACTTGCAAGAAACTGCAATCTGTCTAGTTTTTCACGTTGAAGGGACCAGCCTATTTCAAGGACACGTTGGTTCTTAGGATGATGTGATAGAAGAAACCTTTACGCATGACAGTCATTATGACCATGACAATATAAACTGTCGAATTTCCACAAAAGTTTGAGTGGATCCAAGAAAGATAAACTTCGTGAAGCTAGTGGTCTAGGTGGAATTATACGTGAAATATTTAAAACCAACAAACAAGCCCTGCTTACCTGTCGAACTTATTCGTACATTTCTGGTCACATTCTTGCTTTTTTCGTTTGATCAAGGTATATGTCTGAGACATTTGTCATATTGTCTATTGTCTTTCCATTGGTGCTGTGAAATATTTTATTCGGATATTTTGAGAAAGACTATTCGATTGCAACTGGCAAAACTGTAATTCCCATTACAAAACAGTGACAGATTGGTAAAACGTAAAGCCATTTACGCTATTTACTTGGTTAGATATGTCTGAAAATAGACCAGAAAAATGCAGTATGACTCAGTTTAGTCATGGTGTGTCTGACATTCCTGCTCATCATCATCGTGAGAGCCTGTCATAGAAATTTTGATCCGTCCATGATGATGGAATTCAAAGAAGACATAGTTCATCTTTTCCAATCTTGGAGTGAAAGGTATCCCACAGAAGCATTTTCATCATCCTTGTCTTTTCATATTCATTTTGTTAATGTCATCATCAAATGAAATCCCGCAAAAAAGTTGATTATTAACTTGCATAAAATATAAAAAAGCGAAGCGTTTATGTAACGTGTTGGAGCCCAATGTTCAGTTCGTGACTTGAAGCATAATGTATATCCCCATTCCACGGGGGCTATGACCATGTTGAACAAAACATTGGAATATTTGAGTTTTCTCTCCCTCTTGCTCCACCCCCCCCCCCCCCCATCCTCTCTCTCTCTCTCTCTCCTCTCTCTCTCGTCTCTCTCTCTCTCTCTCTTCTCTCTCTCTCAACTCTTTCCCCACAATTCTGCTGTCTGTCTGTCTCTCTTTCTGCTATTTTTAATCCTCCCCACATCTCTCTCTCTCTCTCTCTCTCTCTCTCTCTCTCTATCTGTGTGTGTCTCTGTCTCTGTTCAGTCTCACACTTTTCTCTCTTTCCAATCTGTCTCACACATTCTCTCTCTCTCTCCCCCACATCTGTAACCTGTCTTCTGACACTGTCTCGTCTCAAACCTTTCCCACACCTCTCCTCTCTCTAGGTCTGTCTGTCTCCTCTCTTTATCTCTCTCTCAAACTCTTTCCCCCACATCTGTGTCTGTCTGTCCTGTCTGTCTGTCTGTCTCTCCATTTTTAAACCTTTTCCCACACCTCTCTCTCTCTCTGTGTCTGGTTGGTCTGTCTCCTATACTTTAACTCTTCCTCTCTCTCCGCTCCCTCTCTCTCTCTCTCTCTCTCTCTCTCTCTCTCTCTCTCTCTCCCCACCCCCCCTCCACACCGTTCTCCACAAATTTGATTATCTGTATGTACAGATTTTGTCATTGATAAACAGAAGACCCCCCCCCCCCTCCACCATCCCGCATGGCACCCACCCCTCCCCCATCTTCTCTAAGTAGCGCGCACTCCCTCCCCACCCCACCCCTATTTTCACCAAGTAGCGCATTCATTTCCCTTGTATCTCTTAGCTGTACCTGGTACATTTATTGCATCGTCAGAATCTAAAGCATGCTTACAGTTACTCTATGTGGTCTTGTTTTGTTCTCTTCTTCTTCTGCCTTTCTCTCTCTGTGTCTGTCTGTCTGTCTGTCTGTCTGTCTGTCTGTCTGTCTCTCTCTCTCTCTCTCTCTCTCTCTCTCCTCTCTCTCTCTCTCTCTCTCCACTGACCTTACCTTTGCGTGAAACTTTTTTTTGTATGTTATCTTTTTATTGTTTGCCCCTACCCGGGGCGAGGACTGGGTGTAAACAAGTACATCAGTGCTTACCCTTGTTAATAAAAACTCTCTCTCTCTCTCTCTCACACACACACACACACACACACACACACACACACACACACACACACACACACTTATGTATACAATCCTAAACCCTGTCAAATCCGTAAATGCATTTTAAGGATGTTATGATTTACGGAAACAATGCAGAGTTTATATATGCCAAATTCGACACTAAAAAACCTCCACGGAAGGGGAACTACTATTCTGCGACGATGTGCTGGACTCATGCTTTTATCGTGGTTTATTTTGTATTCTTTAAAAACTCCAATTTTCGGAATTTTATTTATAAAATATTGACTCAGTTTTTATAAATGAATCTTTTAAAAGGTGTAGATTATATACAGAGTGGTGTATGACAGAAAGGTGTTTTTACAAAGGAAAAAAAAAAAAAAAAAAAAAAAAAAAAAAAAAAAAAACTCTCCTGGTTTTTGACCAGTCGGTAAACCCACTTTCCGGGTTAGCTCCCGTTTCACACACACACACACACACACACACACACACACACACACACACACACACTTTTCAAAAGAAACACGTACACTTTCTTGCACAAGACCACAGACATAGATAAACAAAAAAAAACAAAACAAAAAAAAAAAAAAAAACCCCCCCAAATCTCAAAAGCTGAAGGAAATGATGTCAACGAGCAAGGCGTCAGCCCGTCCTGCCGTGATGTACGGCCTCAAGAGCGGTTGCTTCCCTTGTACCATTTGACCAAAGCTTGATCGCGATCGATCGCACGCGGTTTGTCGTCGTCTGTCAGGCAGGGTAACAAGAGCGTTCTTCTTACCGTAATCCTTGCTGGGTGGCTCACACCGTTCGGAGACAAATCACTTTGTTCTGTTGTCTTTGGTTCACAGTGCTCGCAGAAAGCCGCGACTTTTCAACTGATTTTGAACGAATATAGCTACACGCAGGCAACCTTTTTTTTCTTTTTTTTTTTTTTTCTTTATCAATTGGACAAGTGTGACGACGAATCATTTTGTTCCATATTCTTTGGTTCACACGAATTTTCGACGAATATAGCGACTCGCATGCAGCTGTTTTTGTGTGTGTGTGTGTGTGTGTGTGTGTGTGTGTGTGTGTGTGTGTGTGTGTGTGCTTGGGTGGTGGTGGTCTGAGAGAGAGAGAGAGAGAGAGAGAGAGAGAGAGAGAGAGAGAGAGAGAGAGAGAGAGAGAGAGAGAGATTTAATTTTCAGTACAGTTAAGATGTAATTTGTTTTGTTATTACAATTTCTGATTTCATTATTTTACTTATGAATGTTAAATGTTTCCTGTTAGTTTCCTTTATGATTTTTTATGTCATTCAGATATTATTTGTATTATTTTCGTTTCTCATTAATTTATTAAGTTTTTTTTTATGTCAGTCCAACAATATGTTAATCTGACAGTAAATGGTTTCAGTCAGTCTGTGTGTGTGTGTGTGTGTGTGTGTGTGTGTGTGTGTGTGTGTGCGCGCGTGTGCGCGCGCGCGCGCGCGCGGGGAATCATTTGGATACCAGACTGAAAATATTTTACGAAGTTCCTCCGGTTCTGTCAGGTGGGGGAAAGAGCGACTCCATGCACAATCTGTACATTGTCTACAATACTTTCTTGATTCGAAGACTGAGAAAAAAAAGTCCCACACAAGTTAAGGCGATTTCAGAATTAAAAAAAAAAAAAAAAAAAAAAAAAAAAGGGAAAAGGGAGAGAGAGAGAGAGAGAGAGAGAGAGAGAGAGAGAGAGAGAGAGAGAGAGATGTGAGAGAGAGAGAGATGGAGGAGAGAGAGAGAGAGAGATTGAGAGAGGGGGGGAGCGAGAATCCCGCTCTCTCGCATCCCCCGCCCCCCTTCCTCCCCTGTGCCCCTCTCCCTCCGCCGCCACTGATCCACACATGGCAGTCCCCCGAATCCGACACCATAATTAGGTGATCTAGTAGTCCTCAGTCGCCTTGTGGGCAGAGCGCTTCAACTTGAGGTGCTTCAGCTGCTGCTCTGCCGACCGCTCGTCGCAGGCCTTCAGTGATGCCTTCAGGCATAATCCACTTCGGTGAGGCATCACCGAAAAAATCGCTGACATGGATAAGAAAAAAAAAAAGAGGCTGGAAGCTGATCTAGAGGCGGGGTGCAATTTTTCTGTCAACCTCTCTCTGTCTCTGTGTGTGTCCTCTGTCTGTCTGTCTGTCTGTCTGTCTGTCTGTCTGTCTCTCTTTCTCTCTCTCTCTCTGTCTATGTCTCTCTGTCTCTCTGTCTCTCTCTCTCTCTCTCTCTCTCTGAGTCTCTGTCTCTTTCTCTCTCTCTCTTTCCCTCTCTATGTCTGTCTCTCACACGCACATATATGTACACACACACACACACACACACACACACACACACACACACGCACGCACGCACGCACGCACGCACGCACGAAACGCACGCACGCACACACACACACACACACACACACACACACACACACACACACACACACACACACCACACACCACTCACACACCCTCTGCCGCCGCATACGAAGTCAATAGATGCGCACCATGACAGCTGGCTCAGTGATTAAAACGCGGAGTTTGGCGTAAGACGTCGCCAGTTCAAGTCCTGGGCACTTCGCATGTAAAAGACACTCTCTCTGCCCGTCCTATGTGTTGTCATTCTAGTAATGATGATTATCATAATGATGGTGGTAATACTATTTATGATGATGACGTCGACGACGACGATGATGATGATGATGATGATGATGATGATGATGATGATGATGATGATGATGATGATGATGATGACAGACGACAGACAGCAACAACGACACCAGCAGCAGCAGCAGCAGCAGCAGCAGCAGCAGCAGCAACAACAACAACAAAAGCAATTATAATAATAATAGTAAATAATACAACAATAATAATAATAATAATAATAATAATAATAATAATAATAATAATAAAAAGCATCCGCTGGACATGCTCTTTGGGACTGATCGTGGTTGTCCGTCTGTTCACCTGTGGCTGGCGAGGACGATGAACCTGAACATAACTACCATTGAAGCTGGTGATTACAGGTGGGAAAACTGACTGGCTTTATTAAGGAAAAGTCGGTGAGGCTTCAAGGTGACGTGAACATTATAGAAAGGCTCCAGCGTGGAATGAAAGGAGACAGCGATGGGGGAGGGGGGAGGTGGGTGTGGAGGCTCGAAAGGAGACAGGGATGGGGGAGGGGGGTGTGGAGGCTCGAAAAGAGACAGGGATGGGGGGAAGTGGGGGTGGAGGCTCGAAAGGAGACAGGGATGGGGGAGGCGGGGGGTGGAGGCTCGAAAGGAGACAGGGATGGGGGAGGTGGGGGGTGCAGGCTCGAAAGGAGACAGGGGGATGGGGGGGGGGGGGGGGTGGGGGGGGGGGCTCGAAAGGAGATGGGGGGTGAGGTGGGTGTGGAGGCTCGAAAGGAGACAGGGATGGGGGGGGGGGGGGGGGGGGGTGTGGAGGGAGGCTCGAAGGGAGGGGGGGGGAGGGGGAGGGGGTGTGGAGGCTCGAAATGACACAGGGGGGGGGGGGGGGTGGGTGTGGAGGCTAAAAAGGAAACAGGGATTTGGGGGGTGGGTGGAGGCTCGAAAGGAGACAGGGATGGGGAGGGGGAGGTGGGTGTGGAGGCTCGAAAAGACACAGGGATTGGGGGGTGGGTGTGGAGGCTAAAAAGGAGACAGGGATGGGGGGAGGAGGTGGTGGAGGCTCGAAAGGAGACAGGGATGGGGGAGGTGGGAGGTGTGGAGGCTCGAAAGGAGACAGGTATGGGAATGGGTGGGTGTGGAGCTCGAAAGGAGACAGGGATGGGGGGGGAGGGGGGGTGTAAGCAGGAAAGGAGACAGGGATGGGGGAGGTGGGTGTGGAGGCTTGAAAGGAGACAGGGATGGGGGAGGTGGGCGTGGAGGGTCAAAAAGGAGACAGGGACGTGGGAAGTGGAGGTGCAGGCTCGAAAGGAGACAGGGATGGGGGAGGTGGAGGTGCAGGCTCGAAAGGAGACAGGGATGGGGGGAGGTGTGGGTGGAGGGTCGGGGTAGCACAGGTAGAGCTGAGGGGGTCAAAAAAAGCAGGATGGACAGGAGAGAGGGGGAGGGGGGGAGAGAGACGGACAAAAGACAAAAAAGGAGCCAAAGAGAGAGAGAGAGAGAGAGAGAGAGAGAGAGAGAGAGAGAGAGAGAGAGAGAGAGAGAGAGAGAGAGAGAGAGAGAATACACCCGTATCTTAAGGCCTCAAAACCGGATCTGCCAAGTACTGGATAAATAATGAGTATTTATTCAATGATATACGATACAACAACAACAAAACCCCCCACATCTGGTTTAACATTCTTAAACAAGGTCTTTATGGAATCAGCGGTAAAGAGGGTCACGATAAAGAATTTTTTTATTCTCTCTCTCTCTCTCTCTCTCTCTCTCTCTCTCTCTCAGAGAGAAGTTTCTTGTTTACATTTTTTTTCCCGCGTTTAACACAGATTTTTTTTTTTTTGATTGGTGGGAACAGAGGCGTTGATCTAGAAGTGAGAACGGGGTGGGTCGGTGGGATGAATGAGTGAGCTGAGGGCTGTTTGTGCGAAATCAGCCTCTGAACTGCTTTGCCTTCTTATTCCAGAAGAGGGGCTCATTTGCCATGCAGTCGGAGGCTGCTCGAAAATGCTGGGGGCTTCCCCTACCAATCAGAGAATGTTACTATTCTGGGGCGCATGGGGACACAAATAAATACTGAACATAGTTTATAAAAAAAATATTCCTGTTTTACATCCGGCCTTTGAAGGACAATATTCATCGTTTTCATATAAAACATGTAGAGGATTTTTAACAGAAAGAAGCTGAGGGCCTCTTGATTTTTAAACTTCGTCTTTTGTTTTCACCTGTGCGTCTGTATCAGTAAATGTTCCTTACATATGTCGGGGCTTCATGATTCGTCCGATTCTGTTTGCTTCCTTCTGATTGGTAGGCGGAGATCTCGGCTTTCTGCAGTTGGATTATGTAAAACTTGAATGTAAGTATGTGTGTGTGTGTGTGTGTGTGTGTGTGTGTGTGTGTGTGTGTGTGTGTGTGTGTGTGCGCGCGCGCGCGCGCGGGCAAGGTTGCCTGCGTGTGTGCATGCGTGCGTGGAATTCCATTGCGATTGGTGGATAGAACCATCGTTCTTCACGTGTATGCGTTCTTTTCGATCGTAAGTAAATCAAGAACTGTTAACGTGAGAACGCCATCACTTCTGTCCGCGCACGCGTGTCTGATTTTCAGGTCACCCCAAAGAGTTATTTCCCATGTCAATTTTAACACGGAGGAGTACTATGCCAGACGTGATAAAGCAAAGTAATGACTCTTAAATGTGCTGAAACAGTTTTGAATTCTATCAGTGGGCACACAATATAAAACTGTATTTGTTGTTTTACTTCTGTCTTTACTTACTCATGAAAAACATATCAATACAATCAATACAAAGCGTTTCTTTATCGCTTTTCTGTGTGCTAAAATTGTAATCTGATTCAGTGTTCATGATTATCGTTTGTTTTCATTAAAACCCATGAATTATCCCCCCCCCCCCCCCCCCCCCCCCCCACACACACACACACACACA
The DNA here is from genome assembly GCA_016801955.1 of Conus betulinus. Lineage (NCBI taxonomy): Eukaryota > Metazoa > Mollusca > Gastropoda > Neogastropoda > Conidae > Conus > Conus betulinus. The sequence goes on from JADBJO010003252.1 coordinate 101,614, forward strand.
CACCACTCTCTCTCCTGTCTTTTTTTTTTTTTTACATTTTGAAAAGCAGCTGTCGAACAAGTCCGAGGTCATTGGAGATGTTGTCACCTTCGTCACACTTCGCCCTTTGGTTCCCCTTTCATGGTCTGGTGTTTCTTTTCTTTTTTTTTTTCAGGACCAATCCCCCTTCTTGACCACAAAACCAATCGTACGTTCAATGCTATGCGGACGTTGTGATTCTACGGCGAGGCTGCGTGGTGTATCCAAATGGGAACTTGCCTCCCAGAATTCACTGCAGTTTCAACTGTCTTGTAAAAACCTGGTCTAGCCGAGCTTGCTCGACGTAATATGGATTGTTCAGCGTGCAAAGGGCCGTAACTCTCCGACAGCATAGGTCAGTAGGAAGAATGATACGAGCATTGCTTGTGGTAATGTTAAGCCTGGGGGTCTGATCCTTTTGCGGTCCGATGTTTCTAAGTGTGTCATCAACACTCAGTCGTCTTCTTTGCCCAAGCCGTGGGGAGTGTATGGGCCGTGGTCTAAGCTCATCAACCGTGCAAATCTCCCTTTTCTTGCGTAATCTTGATTTATGAGGCCGATTACAATGGATGAGCTAGCTACACGAGTCGGTCAAAAGCTCGGGTCATCGGGCTTTTTGTTGTGTAGCAGTGCGCTCCAGTCGATCAGCTAATTCATGAAGGCTCGGTTCTCATCGTTCAAGCCAGACTCTAAATTCAATAAAGCTTGTAATCCATCCCGTGGGTGTCTGCTCGCGCGTCTCGAAAGTCCCACCTCCCCTTTTCCTGCCCCCCCCCCCCTTCCCCCCTCCTCGATCTAAGTCTCCCGTCCCACACTCTTCATCGTTTCACACTCAACTCCCTTGATATCTTTCCCCTGTCCCACACACTCTTCACCGTGTCAACCCCAGGGTAACCCCCGTTGGTTCACAACTTTGGCAATTAACTCTGCGACAATTCTCTCTCTCTCTCTCTCTCTCTCTCTCTCTCTCTCTCTCTCTCTCTGTTCGCTCCCCACCCTCTCCTTCTCTTATTTACAAATATCACCCATCTCCCGTTCCCCCACCATGTTTCTCTCTCTCTCTCTCTCTCTACCCCAGGTGAGAAAGGGGAGGGGGTGGAGGGTGGATGGGGGTGGGGTGGGTAGAGGTGAGAAAAAAAAAGAGAGGTCGGTAGCGGGGGAATGGGGTGGGGGCGAGGGTCGGGGTGAGAGAGAGAGAGAGAGAGAGAGAGAGACAGGCAAGCTGTACAGCAGCCAGTACTACCGGCAGCTAGAGGAATGCGGCGTGAATTGACACGTCTGTCTAGCCGCCACTTGTCAGCGGCCTTGTTAAGAGAAACCCTCGGGTAGTGCTGGGGTCAGCTGTCAGTTGACGACCCATGCCCATTCCTCCTCCAGCCCCCCCCCCCCCCCCCCCCCTCCACCACCCCCTCACCACCCTCCTTACCCCCATCACCCTCCATCCCCCCCCCCACCTTCCACCTTCCCTCCCCCTCCCCCTACACTCCCTGCACCACCCTCTCTTTCTTGCTGAGACTTTCTTCTTCTTTTTTTTTTGAATTAAGACATTGTATTTATGTAATGTGCAACTGCTTGTGCTTGTGCCGGTAACTTAGCTGCTGCCTCTTGCTTATTGTACCGTTCGAACATGTGAGCGAGCTCGCATGGGTGCACATACACATGCATAAACACACCCACACATACACATACATGCCCATAAACACACACACACACACCAATGAGGACACACACACACACACACCACACACACACACACACACACACACACACAAACGAACACACACACACACACACACACACACACACACACACACACACACACACAAACTCTCTCTCTCTCTCTTTCTGTCTGTCTCTCTCTATATCTATCTATCTACTACTATCACACTATCTATCTATCATCTGTCTATATAAACGATAATAGACGAACACACACACGTACACACACACGCACACATACACACACACATATGTGTATATATATACATATATATATATATATATATATATATATATATATATATATATGTATATAAAGGCACACACACACACACACACACACACACACACTCACACACACACACACACACACACACACACACACACACACACACACACACACACACACACACACACACGTCACCTGTAAGAAGAATCCCACCCTGGCAGTCTCTGCCCCCCCCCCCCCTCCCGTCCCCCCCCACCTCGCCCCCCCCCCTCCCTCCCCGCTTCCCAACATTCTTCCTAACCATTCCACCCGTACTTACTACCCCCTAATACTTCGTGATAGGACATCTGAAACTTCTTAGCTTCTTCTTCTTGTTTCTTTCTTTTCTCTTTGTTTCGTTTTTTTTTTTTCTTTCCTTTTCCAAGCGTAATAAAAGCACCACATAACCCTCAACCCTTCTCCTACACTATCTTAGGCTGTATAATTGTCCACGTGTGGAAAAAAGGTCGTTGGAGATGGAGAGATGTTTTCAGGGGCGGAAAGATGGGAATGTCGGGGGGGGGGGGGGGGGGGGGGGAGGGAGGAACTGGAGAGCGAGAGTGTGGGCGCGGAAGGGTGGTATGAGGAGGGGGGAGGTAGCTGCAAGTTGGGAAAGGGGTGGGGAGGGGTGTAAAAGACTGAGCCAAGAAGGTGCGTGTGTGTGTGTGTGTGTGGGGGGGGGGGGGGGGGGGGGGGACAGAATGGATAAAAGGAGAGAAGGAGAAGAGGGCGAGCTTTCGCTCCACTGCTTGCAAGTTGTTTTAGTTTTTTTTTTTTGCGGCTTTATCTCTTAGTAATAGGAGAAACTTGGAACAAATGATGGGCGCATAAGTGGGATGAGAGAGAGAGAGAGAGAGAGAGAGAGAGAGAGAGGCAGTGGCGGTGCTCTCTCTGTGTGTCTGTCTCTGTGTCTCCCTCTGTGTTCTTTCTCTCTCTCTCTCTCTCTCTCTCTCTCTCTTCACTCTGTTTCACCCTCTCCTCTCTCTTACTCTCTGTGTGTCTCTCTCTCTCTCTCTCTCTCTCTCTCTCTCTCTCTCTCTCTCTCTCTCTCTCTCTTCTCCTCTCTTGTTCTCTCTCTCTCTCTCTCTTCTCTCTCTCTCTCTCTCTCTCTCTCTCTCTCAGTTTTTTTTCATCTATCTCTTTCTCACTCTGTTGTTCTCACTCTGTGAGTCGCCTCTGTCTCTGTCTCTCTGTCTCTCTCTCACTCTCTGTCTCTCTCTCTCTCCCGCCATCTGCTGGCTGGGCTGGCGTTTGCTGCAGAGCAGTGATGGGCGGGATGATACTGTCAACTGCCTGATTGATGATGGCGTAGGCACCCCCTTCTCCCCCCCACCCCCAGCCCTCCCCGCAGCTCTCTCACTCTTCCCCTCTTTCTGTCTCTCTCTCTCATTCTCTTCATAGCCATCGCAGCACCCTCAATACCACCTCTCCGTCTCAGTCCCTCCCCCCTCAACCCCTCCCCCCCCCAGCGCGCGCTCTCTCTCTCTCTATCTCTCTCTCTCTCTCTCTCTCTCTCTCTTGTCCGCCAGTTTTTTTTCCGCGGCCCCTGAACGAGCATTATCAGAGAAGGTGAGCCGCGTGCCACAAGCTACTGGCAAGCAGCTCGTTGAGAAACTGTGAGACACGCGTTCACACACACACACACGCACAGCACACAGACACACACACACACACACACACACACAGTGTAGGCAGTCCGTTGCGGGGAGAAGGGTGGGTAGTTGTGTAGTGGCGGGTGGAAAGGGGTGGTAAGGTGATGGTGATGTGGGGGGGTGGACGCAGACAGATAGAGGGAAGGTGGTGTCAGCCAAGTAGACAAGGAACGGATAAAGACACGAGCTAATGGATGACCAAGAAGAAAATGGAGAATGAAAAGGTCATGCTTGTCCCCATCTCCCCCCCCCCTCCCCCCCACCCCACCCTAGCCCGCTCTCTTCCATTTGCCCTCACCATCCTTCTTCCTTCCAATCGACAATCTCCAGATTGGGTTTTTTCTCCCTTCCCGTTCTAGAAGTTTTCTCCCCCTTATTCTGTATCCTCCCCCCCTCCCCCACTCCGCAACAACACTTCTGAAAATTCTCTCTCTCTCCCTATCTGTTCTTGTCTTAGTGTGTCTGGAAAAAATAAAATGGCAACCATGAGCCAAAACTTTTATCATTGTTACAGAATCTTCTCTCTCTCCTCCCTCCCTCCTCTCTATCCCCCCTCTCTCTCCCCTCCTCTCTCTCTTTCTCTCTGACTATACTGATTTCACCTTTTTTACTTCATTCTTTTACCTTCTCAAACTGTCGTTGAAATGCTTAACCAAAACCACACAACAACCCCCCCCCCCCCCCCCCCCCCCCAACAAAGAAGCAAAAACAACCAACTAACCAAACAAAAGCTGACGAATACTGAGGATGATGATAGTCTTATAGAGTTCCAGTGTGGTCCAAACCTTCATGACAAGGTAGTATTCTACGCTTTTTTATCACCCCAATTAAAGGTCATGTTTACCTTTGCATCAGTATCAGACTGTGCTGAAAAGAGCCCTTCTGAACAGATCTTTAACATCAGACCGCTCAGAGAGAAAGACCTCCAACTGATCAGCGTGATCTCAACCACAATGACAAAGACTTCGACAAAGCTTTTGACTGTGACCACAGATTTGTCGCTGGTCTTCAGGAATCGCAGTTTTGACAACCTCAAAGAACTCGAGACAGCACGCAACAAAGATGTCAGCAATACAGTTCTCCTAAAGAACAATTTTACCGACTTGTTTTATTATTAAGCAGCCAGTGGAGTGTGGCCAGGATGTCATCTCTCCCATTGTCTGTTACACATCTTCGTGAAGAATACGATGCAAGAAACGTATGTGGACTTCAACATCTCCATTTGTTAAAGGGAGGCCGTTTTTAACGACATATATTTCGTCAGTGTCATTAATCTGTTGGGAGGCAGATAAAAAAAAAAAAGAAACCCAGAACTTTAGGAACTCCTCGCCAGATTAGACCCTAAGCATTTTGAATACGTGGAATGGAAATGGGGTGGAGAAAGGCAACATCTTGGCCAACAGTTCTTGCAACGTTTGTCAGTCAGCACGATGCTGGAATGAGCTTGGCGGAATCTCAGCGAGCGGTGGAAGACAGGGACAGATGGAGGAGAGTGGTGGCCGGATCATCAGGGGTGCCCCAACGACAGCAGATGATGTCAAGGGACAGGTAAAGATAAAGGTAAAGGTATGATGCTGAACGGACAGACATAATAGAAAGAAAGTGGACCGTCAAAAGCACACTGGGTGCATTCTGAGCAAAGAGGTTATCTCACCAACCGAGATGAGACACGCTCTAGTCATGTCTGCCACAGCAAGACTCAATTGATGGAAAACAAGATATACCCACTTCCCAATGAAAATGAAAATCCAAATCAGATATGATATCCTCCATTTCGCTTGCATGCGAGAGCTGGCGGGGCACGAACAGCAGGGCTGGAATAAAAATCCTAGTGTTCGATAATAAATCGCTCAGACGGATTCTCAGCATCTCAAAACAAGGAGCACGAGGCTCTGACAGGCGGCAAGTCAACACAAAGGCTGGCAGAGAAGCAGTGTTTCTAGGAGTTATCATCGCAGCTTGTGTCGCTGTGATTTTCTGTTCAAGGCGATTTGATAGGGTGCTGTGGAGGAAAGAATCCCAGAGGCAGATCCACGAACGCCGTTCTGGATAGACAACGTCAGGGAATGAAAAACTGCAACAGCTCTATTGTGTTGTGTGTCGTCACTGAAGACAGAAAGATGTCGATTCTCGCGGCCCAGTCGTCCTCCAGGAAATAATGCGAAATAATGTTTGGGGACAACAACGGAAAAAAAATAGCTGAACGCGAGTCAGCTTAAATGCTTACTTCTGAATGTGATTCAGAACTGCTCATTGATGGGGAACACAAGTGACATAATGTTAACTTGATAATGAAGCAGTTATTAACCCGATCTATACTTACGTTAATCTGACGACGAATTCTCATTATGCCTGTCTGTCTGTTCCTCTTTCTCTCTCTCTCTCTCTCTCTCTCTCTCTCTCTCCTCTCTCTCTCTCTCTCTCTGTGTGTGTGTGTGTGCAAAAATGTTCTCATCTCTCCTCTCTCGTCTCTCTCTCATCCCTCTGTGTGTGTGTGTGTGCAAAAATGTTCTCTCGTCTCTCTCTCTCTCCTCTCTCTCTCTCTCTCTCTCTCTCTCTCTCTCTCTCTCTCTCTGTCTCTCTCTCTCTCTCCCCACCTCTCTTTTTTTTTTTTTTTAACCTCGTTTTTTTTTTTTTTTAAAGAGCGCCCTTTGAGCAAAAATGTTAAGAAAGATGAAGTACACATCATGTTTGCTGTGCTAGTCTCAGTCATTTTAGAGAAGAATACATTCTACGAAAATTGTATACGAAACTTCATCTGTTTTATGTGCCCCCCTTGGTGATAAATAACGACAGATGTATATCGAAGAGCTTATGCATGTATCTATGTAAGGCATTGAAAAGGCGTGCTATACATGACCGTCCAGTCATTGCTATCAAACGTCATTTGACTATCAGGACTGCCTAGCAGGACAACGTGAAATTGCTGCCAAATGTCATCCTGCTACCAGGATTGTCTACTATGGCGACGTCAGATCGTTTATTAAATGTCATCTGGCCACAAGGGTTGGCAACTTTAACGACGCCAAGTCGTTATCAAATGTCATCTGACTACCGATGTCAAGTCGCTAGGATTGTCAACCGTGACAACGCCAAGTCGCTATCAAGCGTCAAATCATTACCAGAACTGTCAAACATGATAACACCAAGTCGCTATCAAGTGTCAAAAGAGTTAATAGGATTTTAAACCATGGCAACGCCAAGTCGCTATCAAGTGTCAAAATCATTACCAGAACTGTCAAACATGATAACGCGAAGTTGCTATCAAGTGTCAACTATTACCGGAACTGTCAAACATGATAACGCCCAGTCATTGTCAAGTGTCAGATTGTTACCAGGATTATCAACATGACAACGCGAAGTCGCTGAACTTGTTAACAGGACTGTCAGCCTGACAACGGCATGTCAGTGTAACTTTACCAGGATTGTCAACCATGACAACGGCAAGAGTGTTTTTTCTTGTCATTGTCAACCGTCACAACGCCATGTCGCTATCAAGTGTAAACTTACCAGGATTGTCAACCATGACAACGGCAAGTCACCATCAAGTGTTTTCTTGTCACTAGGATTGTCAACTGTCACAATGCCA